>PVIH01016142.1:0-46819 GCA_004025045.1 Sigmodon hispidus | reverse complement strand
GGAAACAACCTAGATGTCCCTCAACTGAAGAATGGATTAACAAACTGTGGTACATCTACACAATGGAATACTACTCAGCAGTAAGGAAAAATGATATTCTAAAATTCACAGGCAAATGGATGGATTTGGAGAATATCCTCCTGAGCGAAGTCTCACAAACTCAGAGAGATAAGTAGGGGATGTACTCACTCACTAGTGGTCTCTAAACAAACAAACAAGAAAAAAAGCCAAAAATGCCCAAGCGGCAAACCACAACCATGGAACAGCTTGGGATCAGAAACACCCTGGACTGACCCTTTGGATCCCACTCCACCTAGAGGAACTCCTGACTCACTCTTGAGGGAGGGGGGAAAGAACTGGATTTGGCCAGAAGTGGAGTCTGATCTAAGCATTACTGGGTCAGTGGGACCATGGGACTGTCTGCTCCCTGCCCAGGGAGGGGATGGGGAGTTGCAGAGGAAATAAATGACCAGATGTGTTGGGAGGGGGAAGAGACCTTGAATAAGGATATACAGGGATGGAAAAAAAAACTCAGAGGGAAAGATGAACGCAAAGAAAATATAGGTGTAGCAATCTTATTTGTATTTCTTCCCTTGATAAGCCATGCTTATCATTCTTATCCTCCGTATAGTTATTGTTAACTCTTCCACATTTTAAATTCTTTTTACTGTGTTTTTTTTGATAAATACAAAATAAAGAAGGAAGAAAAAAAAAGAAAAAAAAGAAACCCTGATAATAATCTTAGTAGTTCTTTTATATATATATATTATATATATATACATGTTTTTACATCATGCAACCCATCAACCTCAGATATCAGACTTCTCAGAATCTTATGATCTCTTATGATCTCCCCATTTACAAAATCACCCAGTCATGCTGCTCATTTCCTCACTGGAGCATAATTAAACTCCCTGTGGCTAGACCCTTAAAGAAAACAAATCTTTCCTTACCCATCAATGCAGAGTTCATGTGTACAATGATTTCTCTCTCTCTCTCTCTCTCTCTCTCTCTCTCTCCGTCTCTGTCTCTCTGTCTCTGTCTCTCTGTCTCTCTGTCTGTCTCTGTCTCTCTGTCTCTCTGTCTCTCTGTCTCTCTCTCTCTCTCTCTCTCTCTCTCTCTCTCTCTCTCTCTCGCTTTGTAAAGTCCACTAATTAGTGTGTACATCCCCTGCTTCTCTTTCTGGGATTGTAATACCTCTCGTACAGGAGGATATTCTCCATATCTATCCATTTGCCTGCAAATTTTAGGATATTACTTTTTCTTACAGTTGAATAGTACTCCATTGTGTAGATGTATCATAGCTTGTTAATCCAGTCCTCAGTTGAGTGGCATCTAGGTGGTTTCCAAGTTCTTAATATTACAAATAATGCTGCTATGAACATAGTTGGGCTAGTGATTTTGGGGTGTGATTGTGCATCTTTAGAGTATATGCCTAAGAGTGATACTGCTGGATCCTTTCTGAGAAACCAACATGCTGCATTTTAAAGTGGCGGAACAAGTTTATAATTCCACCAACAATGGAGGAGTGTTTTCCTTGATCCTCATCCTCTTCAGCATAGGCTGTCATCTGAGATTTTAATCATAGCCATTCTGACAGGTGTAAGGTGGTATCTCAAAGTTGTTTTGATTTGTGTTTCTCTGATAGCTAAAGATGTTAAGCACTTTTTTATGTGCCTTTCAGCCATTTTTAATTCTTCTGCTGAGATTTCCCTTTTTAGTTCTGAAGCCCAATTTTTAGTTGGTTTATTAATGGTTTCAGGCTCTAGTTTCTTGAGTTCTCTATATATTTTTAGAGATCAATCCTCTGTCACTTGTAGGTTTGGTAAAAATCTTTTCCCATTCTGTAGGCTGTCATTTTGTCTTATTGACTGTGTCCTTGGCCTTGCAGAAGCTTTTCAGTTTCAGGAGGTCCCAGTTATTGATTTTTGTTCTTAGTGTCTGTGCTACTGGTGTTATATTTAGGAAGTGGTCACTTGTGCCAATGCATGGGAGGGTATTTCCCACATTCTTTTCTATCAAGTTCAGTGTAGCTGGGTTTATGTTGAGGTCTTTGATCCCCTTAGATTTGAGTCTTGTGCAGCGTGATATGTTTGGATCTATTTGCATTTTTCTACATACTACCATCCAGTTATGACAACGCCATTTCTTAAAAATACTATCTCTTCCATTTCAGGAGGTCCCATTTATAGATCTTAGTGTCTGTGATACTGGTGGTATAGTTAGGAAGTGGTCCTGTGCCAATGCATTGGAGGGTATTTCCCACTTTCTTTTTTTATTATACATAAAGTCTCATTTTTTATCCATGTACCAGTTTGATCAAACTCACATTCCCCTCCTGCCCCTCCCAGTAACTCTCTCTTCTCTCCATCTCTTTATCTTCTCCCCAACAAGGGCAGAAGGTCCCATGGTCCCAAGGTGGCTTAGTTCAGCATCCACTCCAGGCAGATCTGCTTTCCTTACCCCAGCATCAAGACTGAGTCAGATGTTCCTCTGGAGGGAATGAGCTCTAAGGTGCAAATCCAAGGTGTTTATAGAAACGTATTTAATTATTATATTTATCAAAATACTTTTTATACATTCCTTTTTTTACTATGAATAAAGTTTCATTTTTTATTCATGTATCATCTTGTTAAAATTTCCTTCCCCAATGGTCCCACTGACCCAATATTGCTTAGTTCAGTCTCCACTCCTGGCAGATCCAGCTTTCTCCCCATTCCCTCAAGAGTGAGTCAGGTATTCCTCTAAGGGGAGTGGGATCCAAGGAGTCAGTCCAGGGTGTTTCTGTTACCAAGCTGTTCAGTGGTTGTGGTTTGCAGCCTGGGCATTCTTTGCTTTTTTCTTGTTTGTTTGTTTGTTTAGAGACCACTAATGAGTGAGTATATCCCCTGCTTATCTTTCTGAGATTGTGATACCTCGCTCAGGAGGATATTCTCCAAGTCCATCCATATGCCTGAAAATTGTAGGATATCATTTTTTCTTACTGCTGAGTAGTACCCCATTGTGTAGATGTACCATAGTTTGTTAATCCATTCTTCTGTTGAGGGACATCTAGGTTGTTTCCAGGTTCTTGCTATTACAAATAATGCTGCTATGAACATAGCTGAGCTAATACCTTTGGAGTATGACTGTGCATCTTTAGGGTATACACCCAGAAGTGGTATTGCCTTGGGGAGATTGATTCTCAGTTTTCTGAGAAACTGCCATACTGCGTCCCAAAGTGGCTCAACAATCTTACGCTCCCACCAACAATGGAGGAGTGTTCCCCTTGCTCTGCATCCTCTCCAGCATAGGCTGTCCTCTATGTCTTTTATCTTAGCCAATCTAACTGGTGTCAAGTGGTATCTCAAATTTATTTTGATTTGCATTTCTCTGATGGCTAAAGATGATGAGCACTTTTCAGGTGCCTTTCAGCCATTCCTAATTCTTCTGCTGAGAATTCCCTTTTTAGATCTGAACCCCATTTTTTGATTGGGTTGTTCAAGGTTTTGGGCTCTAGATTCTTGAGCTCTTTATATATATTAGAGATCAGTCCTCTATCACTTGTATGGTTGGTGAAAATCTTTTCCCATTCTGTAAGCTGTCATTTTGTCCTATTGGCAATATCCTTGGATCTGCAGAAGCTTCTTAGCTTCAGGAGATCCCACTTATTGATTGTTTGTCTTAGTGTCTGTGCCACTGGTGTTATATTTGGGAAGTGGTCGCCTGTGCCAATTTGTAGAAGTGTATTTCCCACTAGGGGATGGGGAGTTGTGGAGAAGTAAGAATGACCTGATGTGGTGGGAGGGGGATGGGACCTTGAATAAGGATATACAAGGATAGAAAATGTAACTTCTTTGTTAATAATAATAATAATAAACTCAATAGAAAAAGGCTAAATAACAAAAAAATGGATAATTATTTGAGTGAACATTTTTCTAGAGTATATGTAATGTCAAATAGAAACATGAAAATAAAGTTGTTATCAGTTATCAGAGGAATGAGCATGAAAACAGTGAGGTAGTAAGTACTTCTTGCTCCCACAGCGTAACTGAAAATAAAAAAACACAAAATACACACATACTGGTAAAATATTGGAAAATGGATCCCCCATTCATTGTTAGGAAGCCAATGTAGAATAAGATCTCTTCCATTGTTAGTCATAAGTAAGTATGTTCTAGGACTTTTTTTCCACTATCTCTACTGAAAAGAAATAAAATTCAGAAAAAAAAGTACCCTTCCCCCTCCTGCCCCTCCCAATCATTCTCTCTTCTCCCTGTCTCCTTATGTCCTCCACTGCCAGCAAGGGCAGGTGGTCCCAAGGTCCCAAGGTGGCTTAGTTCAGCATCCATTCCAGGCAAGTCAGCTTTCCTCATCCAAACATCAAGACTGGGTCAGGTGTTCCTCTGGAGGGAATGGGATCCTAGGTGCTAGTACAAGGTGCTTCAGATCCCAAGCTGTTCAGTGGTTGTTGTTTGCAGGTTGGGTGTGCTTTGCTTTTTCTTTAAGTCCACTAATGAGTGAATACATCCCCTGTTTATCTTTCTGAGTTTGTAAAACCTCACTCAGGAGGTTATTCTCAAAATCCATCCTTTTGCCTGTAAATTTTAGGATATCCTTTTTTCAAAACAATTCTATCAATAAAATGGAAAAAAAGCAAAAAAAAAGTACTATCTTTTTTCTATTGAATATTTCTGGCCTTTTTGTCAAAGATCAGGTGTTCATAGGTATGTGGGTTAATGTCAGATTCTTTGGTTCGATTCCATTGATCCACAAGTCTGTTTTTAATGCCAGTATCAGGCTGTTTTTTACTACTATATCTCTGTAGTATAGCTTGAAATCATGGATGTTGAAGCCTCCTGAAGTTCTTTTGTTGAGTAGAATTTTTTTGTCAATCCTGGCTTTCCTGTTATGTTATATGAAATTGAGTATTGTTTTTCAAAGTCTGTAAAACAATTGTATTGGGATTTTTTATGTGGCTTGCACTAAATCTGTAGATTGCTTTTGATAAGATTGTCATTTTTACTATGTTGATCCTACCTATCCAGGAGAATGAAAGAGCTTTCCATTTTCTGATATCCTCTTCAATTTATTGATTTAAAGTTTTTGTTAAACAAGTCTGCTACTTCTTTGATTAGAGTTATGCTGAAATATTTAATGTTGTTTGCAGCTATCATAAAGGATGATGTTTTCCTATTTCTTTTTCTCCCCTTCTATCCTTTTTATATAGGAGGACTATTTTTTTTTTTTAGTTTATCTTGTATCCTGCTACATTACTGAAGATGTTTATCAGCTGTAGGAGTTCCCTGGTAGAATTTTGGGGGTCATTTATTTATACAATCATATCATCTGCAAATAGAGATATTTTGACTTCTTTTCCAATTTGTATCCCCTTAATCTCCTTTTCGTCTTTTAATTGCTTTAGCTAAAACTTTGAGAACTATATTGGATGCATAAGAAGAGGGGGGAAAGCCTTGTCCAGTTCCTGATTTTAGTGAGGTTGCTTTGTGTTTTTCTCCATTTATTTTGATGTTGGCTGTCAGCTGGCTGTATATCACCTTTATTATATTTAGATATTTTTCCTATATTCCTGAATTTTCCAGGACTTTTATCATAGAGGAGTGTTGAATTTTATTATAGGCTTTTTTTTGGCATCTAAGCAGATAATCATGTGAGGTTTTTTTCTTTCAGTTTGTTCATATGATGGGTGAAATTTATAGTCTGTTTTGTGTGTTCAGCTATTCCTGCATCTCTGGAATAAAGCCTCCTTGATCTTGGTAGATGACTTTTTTGATATGTTATATTCAGTTTGCCAGAATTTTATTGTGTATTTTTGCATCAATGTTCATGAACGAGATTGGTCTATAATTCTCTTTCTTTGTTGCATCTTTGAGTGGCTTGGGAATGAGGGTAATTATGTCCTCATGAAAATAGTTTGTCAATAGTCCTTCAGTTTCTACTCTGTGGAACAGTTTGAGGAGTATTGGTATTAGTTCTTCTTTGAATGTCTGGTAGAATTCTGCAGTGAAACCATCTTGTCCTGCACTTTTTAAATTGGGAACATTTTAATAACATCTTCATGTTTTTGGGGGGTATAGGTCTGTTTATGGTGTTTATTTTATCTTGATTTAATTTTAGTAAGTGGTACCTGTCCACAAAGCTGGCCATTTCTTTTAGTTTTTCCATTTTAGTGGAGTATAGTATATAGTCAAAGTATCATCTGATAATTCTCTGGATTTCCTGGGGGTTTGTTTTTATGCCCCCTCTTTTCATTCCTGATTTTGTTGATTTTGATACCCTCTGCCTTTTGATTAGTTGGATAAGGGTTTATCTATTGTGAACTTTCTCAGAGAACCAACTCTTTGATTCATTGATTCTTTGTATTGTTCTTTTTGTTTCAATTGTATTGATTTCATTCCTAAGTTTGATTATTTCCTGCCATCTACTCCTTCTAGGTGAGTTTGCTTCTAAATGTTCTAAAGACTTCAGCTGTGCTATTAGGTCTCCTGTGTGAGATTTCTCTTGGTTTTTCACATAGGCATCTAGAGCTATGAAATTTCCTCATAACACTGCTTTCATTGTATCCTATGAGTTTCGGTATATTGTAGATTCATTTTCATTAAATTCTAGACAGTCTTTGAATTATTTCTTAACTTCTTATTTGACCCAGACATGTTTCAATGTAGAAGTGTTTAGTTTCCATTAAATTGTAGGCTTTCTATGATTTTTGTTGTTTTTGAACTCTCACTTTAGACCATGGTGGCCTGATTTGCTTTATGACCAAGTATGTGTTCAATTTTATGAAAGTTCCATGGGGTGCTAAGAAATATGTATATTCCTTTGTATTTGGGTAGAAGCTTCTGTATATATTTATTAAGTCCATTTGGGTTGTAACATTCATTAGACTCCTTATTTCTCTGTTGAGTCTCTGCCTGGTTGACCTATGCAAGGGTGAAAGTGGAGTATTAAAGTCTCCCACTATTAGTGTGGGCATTTGTTGTGAGATTTAAGCTTTAGTAGTGTTTCTTTTGCATATATAGATGCCCTTGTGTTGGGGACATACATATTCAGGATTGAGACTTCATCTTGGTTTATTTTTCCTGAGATGAGTACGTAATGTCTTTCCTGGTCTCTTTTGATTGATTTTACTTTAAAGTCTATTTCACTAGATATTAGGATGGCTACATCACCTTGTTTCTTAGGGCAATTTGATTGGAAAATCTTTCCCCAACCCTTTACTCTGAACCTGTATCTATCTTTGAGGTTGATTTGTGTTTCTTATATGCAACAGAAGGATGGCTTCTGTTTTTCTATCCATCATGTGAGGATGTGCCTTTTTATAGGTGAATTGAGTCCATTGATATTAAGGAATATTAATGAACACTGATTGTTATTTTCTGTTATTTTTTGGTGATATCATGTGTGTGTTTCTTTTCTTTGGCTTTTTATTCTGTAGGATTATTGATTGCTTGTGGTTTTGTGCGTGTTTCTGGATTCCTTAACTTGGTATTTTCCCTGTAGTGCTTTCTATAGGGGCAGATTTATGGATAGGTATTGTTTAAATCTGACTTTGTCATGGAATATCTTGTTTACTCCATCTATGTTGATTGAACATTTTGCTGGGTATGATAGTCTGGGTTGGTAACCATGCTCTTTTAGTGTCTGTATAACTTCTAATGAGAACTTTCTTGTTTTCATTGTTTCCATTGAATAGTCTGGTGTTATTCTGATGGGTCTGCCTTTATAGATATTTTGATCTTTTTCCTTTGCAGCAATTAGTATTCTTTCTTTGTTCTGTAGGTTCTGTGGCTTAATTATTATGTGGCAAGCAGACGTTTTTGGGGAGTCTAGTCTATTTGGTATTCTATAAGCTTCTTGTATCTTTATAAGCATTTTCTTCATTAGGTTGGGAAAGTTTTCTTCTATTATTTTATTGAATATATTATCTGTGCCTTTGAGCTGCTATTCTTCTTCTTCAGTTCCAATTATTTCAAGTTTGGTCATTTCATGGTGTCTCAAATTTCCTCGATTTTTTTTTATCACTATTTTGGGTTTTGGGTTTTCTTTGACTGATGTATCTAATTCCACTATTGTATCTACTCCAGAGATTCTCTTTTCCATCTCTTAGATTCTGTTTGTTATGCTTATATCTGTAGTTGTGGTTAATTTCTTCAGATTTTCAATTTCAAGCTTTGCCTAATGTTTGTGTCTTCTTATTGCTTCTATTTCAATTTTTAACTCCTGGAATGTTTCCTTTACCCGTTTTCTTTTTCTTGGTTTTCTTTCAGGGATTTGTTAATTTCCAATTTTTTGTTTGTATGTCTTCTATTTCTTTAAGGGAATTTTTTATACCATCTTTTAAAGCTTCTATAAGCATCATAAAGTTGTTTTTAAGAGTGCTTCCTTCTGTTTCCTCTTTATTGCTATGCTCAGCTCTTGGTGTTGTAGAACCACCAGCTACTTTTGGCGGTACCTTGTTATTCTTTATATTGTTATATGTATTGCACTGGTGTCTGCTCATTGATTCCTTGGTTCATTCTTAGTCAGCTCTTAGCCAGCTCTTATTCAGTTGTGGGTCCAACAGTTGAGTGTCCCCAGCTACTGCAGCATTTGTTGTTAGTCAGCTCTTAGTTTACTCTTAGCTCTCAGTCAGCTCTCTTAGTGAGCTCTGTACCAGGGTGCTGCAGGATCTCCAGATATCAGTGTGTGAAAACAGTTTGCTTTTGGAGTTGGGGAGTTGTCCTTGGGATGTCCCTCCTGCTGTGTGTTGCTGGGAATTGCTCTTAGGGAGCTTTCCCAGCTCTGTCAGATCTTTGAGTCAGCCCTAGACCTGGCTGCTTCTGTGGGATTTCCAGATGAGAGTGTGTAATGATAGTTTGCTTTTGGGGCACTGTTTGGCAGTAGGATGTCCTTCCTGCTATGTGTTGCTGGGAATTGCTGGGGGTGCCTCCCAGCTATCTTTGGTTTACAAAGGGGCTGGGTGTGGGTGGATAGCTGGGGCTGTGTCCCTAACTTCAAAGAGAAGGACTTTGCTTTGTCTAGGGGTTTAGGTATACTCACCTCTTAGTCAACTCTGGACCAGGGTGCTTCTGTGAGATCTCCAGATGTCAGTGTGTGATGACACAGTTTGACCTGCATGCTAATATTCATAAATTCCTTTGCAAATGGACATAATGACAAATACTTAACATAGCTCTTTTGTAGAGTACAAAAATTTAGTTATCCATCATTTTACATTATATTTTTTTGAAGAAAGTAATTTGTGCACATTCAAAATGTAAGCACAGTAAGTCAGTATTCTCAAAACTTTGAGGAGTAAAAATAACTTGGTTTATGGAGAAACACTATATTACACAGCATTTTCAAATAGAATTTGGAAGCAAAGTATGTACCTAATACTACAATTAATTACTGTTTTAATACATGTAGTCTGAAGTGGATCATATGAATATAATTTCTTAGAATTAAATTTTGTAAATTCTCTTACATTTATATATTATAAAACTTCAGTGATAATTCTTTCCTGGAACATAGACGGTATATGATAATTTCAGGATTTTTATGTAGAGTACATTAAGCCCAATATGCCACTAAGCACCAAAACTCTAAAAATCAAGTATAATTGAATAACTCTAAGAATAAAGTATAGTGGTTGTAAGAAAAATGATTTTCTTCAATGACTGTAATGATATTTGATGAACTGTATATTGACAAAATATATTTGTGGAAAAATATTATCAAATATGATAGGTTCATTATGCAGAACAGCATTTCTCTTTTGAAAAGTAACAAGATCATGTTTATGACTTACCTTATTATGAGACAGAATGTTTGACAAAATCCCCAAATCCAAAATAAATAAAAGCATAGGACAACTCTGGACTCTCTAAACTGTGTCTGCACACTTGTGCCTGTTTCTTGTGACAGGATATTACAAGTGTTTAAAAATCTCTTTTTGCTCTGAATATAGAAATAGATCTAACAAATTTAATAAGCACATTTTCTGCCACAATCGAGTAACTTGTAAAAGAGAAATAATAAGTGACAAAAACAAGAAATAATAGGAAGTGAGAGAAAAATAGATGGGGAGCAGAGCATATGATCATTAGAAATTCTTTATCACTTGGAAAAAGAGAGAGGAAGAGCAGACAAGAAGGAGTAGAAGAAAATACTATGAAAGAAGATGTCTTGCAATCATTGGATTAATCTATATTTCTGGACAATGCACTTTACTTTTTAGTTACTTTTTGGAAATACTTTCATAAAACAGATAAAACTCTATCTAATTACATATAAAAGTGAGTAATAAATAATGAAGGGCTACTAGTAAAAAACACAAAATACTGTTTTTTACATAAGTTTGTCTTCGTGAATGTGCAACAGATATACCAGATCCATATCATATACAGTACATATAAATTCATTTATGTATTTGGGAATATCCATAGAAATGTTGGTTTTCAAAAAACCACAAGGTTTTGAGAAAATACCTGATGACATTCATTTTTATTTTATTCTCTACCTTTCAGCTATATTCCAAAATTCTCTTTTGTACCTCCTTATATTTATTTTGAAGATGTAAAGTGATTTTGTATATTTTAAGAGGAGACTAGAATGTTAGGTAATTATTATGTGCTATTTTCAGTTATGCCTTATATTGTATAAAATTGTTTATTTAACTCAAGATTGTTTAGTGCACCTTGAAATTAAGAACACTGTTTTTATCTTTTTTCTTTGATTTTAATTTTTTATATTTTTGATAATTTCATATGAGCCCTATATTTACATCATTTCTGCCCCTTCAGTAAGCACCTTCACCCACTGAGACATAACTGCAGCTTTAGGGTCTATTTTTTATCTTTAATGGAATATAAGATTTTAGCACAGGAAAAATATTCTTTGTAATTAAAATGTAATTTCTCTTCCTTATGTTCTACTTTCACTTTATTGTCATTATATACTTACTCTCTTCTATCTAATCTCCATGACTTTAAGTTTTTTATTTGTTTTATTCTATTCTTTATTCTGAGCAATAGCTTTTTTCCTCTAGTAGGCTGCCTAGAACTTCCATTTTATTTTAGCCATAACTATTCCCGTCTATCAAGTCATCTTGGAAACTTTAAAACATACAGCAAATTGACACTCTGTCTCTGTAATTAGTTTTCTAGCTATCATTTAATTTTTAACAAAAATATCTTGTATTTTCTTTAGTGCATCTTATATGAACCCACATTTTTATCTCTCTTTGTATCCATACAGTTGTGACATTCTCGGCTTTTATCACACTTACGTGAAAGGGTATAAAGTTTTTGCTTTTCCTTTTTTATTATTAGTAAAGTCTCTTTTTTTTATCCATGTATTTCCTTGTTCAAATTCCCTTCCCTCTCCTGCCCCTCCCAGTCACTCTCTCTTCTCTCCATCTCCTTATCTCCTCCCCAGCTAGGAGAAGAGGTCCCAAGGTCCCAAGGTGACTTAGTTCAGCATCCACTCCTGGCAGATCTGATTCCCTCACCACCACATCAAGACTGAGTCAGGTGTTCCTCTGGAGGGAATGGGATCAAGGTGCCAGTCCAAGGTGTTTCAGATCCCAAACTGTTCAGTGCTTGTGGTTTACAGCTTGGACATGCTTTGCTTTGTGTTTAAAGTCCACTAATGAGTGAATACATCCCCTGCTTATCTTTCTGAGATTGTGAAACCTTGCTCATGAGGATATTCTCCATATCCATCCACTTGCCTGAAAATTATAGAATATCATTGTTTCTTACTGCTGAGTAGTACTCCATTGTGTAGATGTACCAAAGCTTGTTAATCCATTCCTCAGTTGAGGGGCAACTAGGTTGTTTCTAGGTTCTTTTCTTCTTTTTATTATTAATAAAGTCACATTTTCTATCTGTGTATATCCTTATTCAAGGTCTCTTCCCCCTCCCACCCCCTCCAGTGCTAAAATTCTACCAACTTAATATCTTATACAGTCATTGAAATTCATTATTAAAATGCAAATGTTGTCCTGGAAGGATAATCACTTTAAATCACTAACATATTTGCAAGGCTTGGTTTGCAGATGAATTAAGTATAATTGAGCTTGACATTGAGGAGTTGGATAGGTTTTATAGAGTAGAAAAGAAGGATCTCCATGAGACAGGTTATTCAGAAAATTCAACAAAAATTTTCACAAGGGTACTGTATACCCTGGGCTATGAGACATCAAAGATATCTCAACCATGGAAACTGAGTTTAACTTGTATTTTCCTTTCAATGACATAATGTCCTTCTCAAGAAATTTATTCCTATTTTAGAAAACATGAAATGCAAAAATAAAAGATTATTTCTACCTCAATTTCCGTATTTGAGTGGATTTTATAAGTAGGTAAAATTTTGTTAGAATAAGCAATCAATCAATCACTTCATGCTCATTTTATAGTAGATATCAATTTTATTTTGTAGGCTCACATAAAAAATTTATCAATTATAGAATAAGTGAGGAATAATTACTTAAACATAAATAGTCTTACATGGCTATATTTTCTATGAAGGTTCATAATCTCTTGATGTGATATTATTTGAATGCTACTTCAAAGTATTTATATCAAGTGACCTATTTAAAACACATGAGACTAAGTGTTTTCACCATGCTACTTTTGCCATGTAAGTTTTGTGTCTCAAATCTGTGAACATGGCTAACTGAAACCATAGTGATCTCACTGTTCCATATTTTCATTTTGAAAATGATTTATTATTGGAGGATTCGCTCACATATTGATATAATTTGGGGATAAATTTAATTGTCAAACATGTAATTTTCATGTTTTATGTATAATTGATCTATGGGAAATCAATCATAATGAATCTTTCTATATTATTATAATTATATACAGGAAAAACTTGTGTGGCTTTGAAGACCTTTAAAACCAGGAGCTAAAGAAATTTGTGTAATAGAACATTTCTTTCCCAATTCCATTCCATTTATGACACATTGATATGAATATAAAACCTTAATCATGCTTTTCACTTATGCACCATTTTGTTAGTACTCATTTTTAAAAAATTATTTTGTAATAAAGTCTCAGTTTTTATCCATGTATCCCCTTGTTCAAGCTGCCTGGAGTGGATGCTGAACTAAGACACCTTCGGACCTTGGGACCGCCTGCCTTTTGCTGGGGAGGAGATAAAGTTATGGGAAGAAGAGAGAGTGACTGGGAAGGTCGGGAGGGTAAAGGGAATTTGAACAATGGGATACATGGAAAAATATGACTTTATTACTGGCAATTAAAGAAGGGAGATGTCTTTTAAGTCACAGAGGAAGACATTTTGTTTGTAAAGAATACATATAATTTATTGTTTTCAAACAAAATAGCTTTTCTTCATAGTTATATGACCATTTAAGATACGAATTTAAAGTTGTGTAAGATATGTGATAACTAATTTTTCAGAAACATTGAGTTTAATAAATTGTAAAAGATGTATGTACCTACTTAAATAACTCAAATTTTCAACTTTTTTAGAGCTAAAGATTACAAATCTTGCTGTTTTTTCCTAAAATGAGCTCTTAACATTGCTTAGACCCTCTATTACTAAATAAAAATAGAAGTTTTGGGGCTAGCTTCCACATACTATTTTTGCTCAAAAAATGAGAAAGAATTTTGTTTTGTTTATATATATTTAGCAATGCCTATAGAAAAGAACAAGAAATATGGTTTTTTGTGGCAATAGCATGCTTCCTGTTGAGAAATCTTTGTGTATAATAATATAAAGTGGTAAGGAATATTAACATAAACAAGTCAATTTTCAAAAGGGTAGACAGGATTTACACACAGCAGAATTCAGAAAGACATAATCACTTAAAGCATAGTTAATGAAATTCAAATCAAAATGCTTAATGGGAAAATGAGTGCTCAAATTTTACATTAAGATAAAATGAACATGATGCTTCTAATTACACTGACTTTTTAATGACTGAACTTTTTATGAAACTAATCTGAAAAATATTTAGTAGATACACTTTATTCATTAAATGAATGCATAGCTTTGTCAAAAAGCATAATATACATTTAAGGAACATATAGAAATTCAGAACAAAAATAAAATTATGATTTATCTTTATAAATTCAAATTATTGCATGTTAGAAAAATGTTGAGTATTGTAAAATTTTTGAAACTTTTTTTAAGTGAGTCTGCCATTTCCTAGTGGTGTTGAAGAGTTAATGGGGTGCATGATGTAAAATCACCAAATAATAATTATAAATATATAAATAAAGAGTTATTGACATTATTTTGATTTCTCAAAATAGCTCAAAAGACCACTCTAGTTTCTACTGTTCAACTTGTCAGTACTCTTAAAAATTGGCTCTATATGCTGGCTGGATGCCATTTATTAAAATAATAGGAGGAGACATTATTCCTTAAGTTAGATATCATTAAGAATATTCAATTTATGAAATGTTTCTTTTATTCAAAATTTAGTTTTAAAATTCAAACTGCACTAATATCCACTGTAATTCTAAATAGTTTCAGAGGTATAGTCAGGACATAATATGTTTTTATAGGCAAAATTAAAAATAAGGAAAAATATTTTTTCATCATCAGTTGTTCAGGATATCCATGATTAAAGTCTTTCATATTTAAGTGTTTTTAATGTTATATCATTAATTTTTCTTGAATGATTTTTTCAGTTGTAAATTTTTGATGCTTGGAAATATTTATGACAATTATTTAGTCCAATTTTTTAGCATGGAGTAAGTGGCTTAATTAGTCTATTTTTGTAAATATGTATAAACTATTTTAAGACATACAATTGTTAATACTGATAATAATCACAATATTGATATTAATAGACATTTCCATTCTTATAATTGATTGAATAATATTTCTTTGAATGACTTCATATTTAATAAAAAATAAAATATTTTCTAGATATAGATATGACACTTGATTATTTTTAAAAAGTAGTTTTGACTTCCACATAACATTACATTTGGTCTTCCATTTAAATATGTGTAAAAATTTTGACGTGTTTGAAATTACTTAAGATAATGTAGAAAAGTGCAATAATCTGTATGAAATAAAGATATAGCTGACACATGCAAACAAGTAAAGAAAGGCATAAGAAGTGTAAAGCCAGGACCAGTGAAATGGTCTAGAAGATAAAGAAAGTCCTTGCCACCAAGCTGAAGACCTGATTTCTAGCCCTGGGACCTACATGATGGAAGAAGTGCTCTGACTCCAGCAACTGGATTCTGACTTCTGTACATGAACTGTAAACACACACACACACACACACACACACACACACACACACACTCACTCACACACACACACACACACACCTTAATACATACACATAAATAAAATAAATATAATGAAAATTAAAAATAAAGCCCAGGATTATCTGCAGCTTGATTTCTTTGAGTCTTGGTTAAAAACTGTACTTTATGCAAGAATTTTGTTTTAAAAGGGCTTTATTTTCTGAAATAAATAATATAAAATAGGGTGACAAGAAAAAAGAAATATGCAACAATGTCATTGTGTAGAATAAATAGTGTTGAGATCAAATGAACAGAATAAGACTATATTAAATATAATTTTCAGATCCCAGGCTGTTCAGTGCTTGTGGTTTGCTGCTTGGGTATTCTTTACGTTTTCTTTAAGGTCCACTAATGAGTGAGTACATCCCCTGCTTATCTTTCTGTGTTTATGATACCTCACTCAGGAGGATATTCTCCAATTACATCCATTTGCCTACATATTTTAGGATATCATTTTTTCTTACTTTTTAGAATTCTAAACTTTTGTGCTGAGTACTTACAACTAATTATTATTAATGCCAATTCCATTTAATTTAAAGTATGTCCGTTAAAATCAAAATATAGTTAGATACAAAGACCAAAATTTAAAATAATCAGTTATAATATCAAACCTTTGTTAACTATTTGTTACTCTCAAAATGTTATGTTTACTTTTAGTTCTTGTTTATTTACAGTATTTGACTTTTTAGTTAATATACTTGCTGCATGTAACTTACAATTACCATATACAAATTTTAGTAGCTTCTAACTATTGCAGAAAATTGATTAAACTAACATCTGAATCCTACTACAGCTAACGTCAGAAATGTCAGTAATGAATATAAAAAATTAAATTTCATTCAAGGCATACACAAAAGTAATATCTGGGGAATGTTTTTAAGAAAAATTATGATGAAATATACACAAAATATTTTGAATTAACAGTGTTTTAAAATTTTAAATGAGGTTGTGGTATTTTTACACATTTTGAAGTCCTAATTTCAAGATGATCATTGTTGAAAAAAATTATTGAAACATATTTATTGTTATAAATAATTAAAATAATTAGTAAAAGATTAAAAAATAAAATTATTTAAAACATATTAAAATACAAAGATAATTATACCATTATTTAAAATGTTGTAAGAAATGTCATAATAACAAATTTTTTCTTGGTTATTAGAGCAGTCAATACAAACAAAAAAGCCAAACTCATTAACTTCAAAATATTATTAAGAACAACAGTCACCTGTCTAAGGGCATGCATGCATGTAGTGATATGTTTGACTTTTCATGTTAACTCTCCTATCATAATTTTTAAGCCAGTCTATCACTACAAATTTCATATTCAAATACTCTGCCAAGTTATTCGTATGTGTAAGTGTATATATTTTCAAATTTTGAAATGCTCAATTTGAATTGCAAAAATATAATTTAGATTTTAAAATCTATGGTTAAATACTAATTTGTCTTTATCAAACTTAAAATCAACTTTCTGTTATCCTTTTAATTTTATGTTAGCAATACATATGTTATTTCATTGATGATGGAGAAATATGTGCCAACAATTTGATTTTAATACAACTAATTTTATAAATAGCATGTCATTGTAAAATGGACCTATGCAATTCTGAGTTTTCTACAACATAATTATATGAGGCATGTAAGTTACCATAAATTTTACTAGTCTGTCATAATATTTATTAAAATAAAATAAGTTTGATAAAATAAAAGGAGGCCAAACTAACCAGCTTTCGGTTTTTACAGCATGGGTATTGAGTTTGGTATGGGAGCCCCAAATCTATTTAATTATTTATTGAAAAAAATGTGTGTGGCTCTGTTAAAGAGACAGCAATTATAAAGAACATTGTTAGCATGTTATTGTCTAAAAATCCTTAGAGACCCTGCCACTGAAGCCCTCAGATGACCCCATCAACAGACAGGTGGCACTTGATCAATTAAGTACAAAGTTACTGGGAGAATAATTTCAATTACAAAAGTGTTGTTGCCTACACTATAGAGAAGAGGTCATCCATCTTTTGAAATTTGCATGCCAAGTTGCATTTAGTTATTGCTTTTATGGAGAATAAGGAAATAAGTATCGGTGGCAAACTCCAAAAAGGCCTGAAGCTTTTGCCATCCATGATATTTGGGTTTAGAAAGAAGAAAGACATTCTAAAATGTGAAGAATTTCTGGAAGAGTGAAAATTCTAAAGTTAACTAAACTGTTTGGCAATTTAATTAGCTAATTAATTTAATAACAAGCTAAAATTGATAGTTAGAGCACAATGTCTGCATCTGGGGGAAAAGTGCATACAATTTTGATCAAACAATTTTGTGAGTATTGTATCTCAATCAACATCAAGAGAAAACAAATACTGTTTTCTTCTTATGAAAAGAAGAAAAGTAAAAAATAAATATTAAAATTCTGATATTTTACTTTTCTTAGAGTGTAACTAACTTCCTTAAAACCCTATGAATTTGGTCTTTCTTCTTCTGTTTGGAGTGCTAAAGTGCATGGAACTTAGCAAAAATATTTTAGAAAATAAAATATAGAGTGTATATCTATTTTACTAGATGTCATTATATGTATTTATTTAAAGCCATTTCCAGCTTTCTCTCAACTGTATACTGGAATTGATATAAAGACAACAATGTCCTTTTTTTTAATCTTAGAAAGCTAAAAAATTGTTCTTTTGTTTATCTGTACCAGCACACTCTCCGGGATGAAACAATGGTAGTGATGACTGAAGATATGCCTTTGGATGTTTCTTATGTGCCTTCTACTTATTTGAGCGAGATCAGTCATATCTCCCAAGCTCTATCCGAAGTGGTACAACTTCTAAATGCTCCTGAACTCTGTGCTAAAAGTTTTGAAGATCTCTTTAAGCAAGAGGAGTCTCTAAAGGTAAAAGCACAGTACTTTATTTGAATTTTACTGGATGATTACTGCACAGTGAAGAAACTTTTATTCATTCATGGAATTCTTAAAACAATACAAGATTCATATGTAAGATGTACATTGAAAATATTTTAAAATACTTAGTATTGGAAGATGGTTTTTCAAAATGCTGGACTAGACAGAAATAATATTCTGCTCCATTTCACTCAGGGAACAATTATGAAGTTAGTTTTGCAAAAGTTCATTCACAATTAATATATTACTTTACTTTAAGCTCTACCAATGGTAAATTACATGAGATTAAAATTGTATCTGGTTTGCATGACCTTCATTACTTACTTTCTTTACATAATGTACAAATTAAATTTCAAATTTATTTCAAACACAAATTATGACATATAGAGACTGTAATTTAATAGAATCTGACTGGCCAGGCATGGTAGTATATACTAGTAACACCAACATGGGAGGTAGATGGAGGGGGAAATTTTTCCTTAAATATTTTCTTTAAAATACCAGCCAAAGACTACTTATTAAGTGGAGCTTTATCCAAACAGATAGCAGTCTGTGACTAAGTTCTGAACTGTGACAAATCACAGTGAAGTAATGAGCTATGAATTTTAGTAGGAAGTGTATAAAGATAAATGAATGTATCATCCAGGAAAAGGTACATAAAAATATGTGTCTTAAGTTAGTTTTTCAATTTTACACTTCACACTCAAAATGAAATATTATTGTTTAGCCACAGCTTGGAATTTGCCACAGAAAGCAGAATGTGGTAGACAGACATCTTTGCTATCAGCAGCAATTTAGCTAATGTCTTCTATTTGCTAAATGATTTCTTGGAAACTCATTCTATATTATGTATTTTCTATGCAAGTGTACAAACAGAATATTGTTTGTTTTCAAAATTATCATTTCAATATCTTGAGTAACTTAAATTTATTGTAATACATTAAATCAAATTAACTATAAAATGGTACTACAACTAAAATGAGAGCTACATGGATATCTAGATCCAATCCATCTGCTTCACTCAGCTGCTGTTATCTTATGATCTTTGAAGTAAAAGTCAAAAGCTTTATTTATAAAGAGAGACAGCTCAAACATTAAATAAAGAAGACTTGCTTACATATCTGTCATTATTCACATTAATTAATCTCTTCTGACAGTACAGTTTGTAAGCTCATTATTGTCATTCAACATGCAATTTCTTACTAATAATCTAATGTTCATTCATTTTCATGTTACTAGACATACTGCTCAGAAGTGTAGTGACCCTGAACTTACTAAGTTTCATTTGATTCAGTAACTATTCTCATCATTATGTCTTTAATCTTTAACATTCCAGACTGCAGTTTCACTCTTGTGGCATGGGTCTCAGGCTGGACTGGTCATTTGTTGGCCACTCCCACAATCTCTATGCCACTCTTAACCAGGGTTAGGCAGCAGACACTGCAGGATAAAGATTATGTGGTTGAGGTAATGTCACAATACCTCCACTGGAAGTCTTGCCTCATCAAAGGAGATAGAAACTTCAAGCTATGTGTCCCCTACACTAGAATTCTTAGCCAAGCAAAACCTTTAGACACCTGAAAGTTTCCTTTAGTAATTACCACCTCATCATGAAATCTATTTTATTTCCTATTCTTTGGGAGACACAAGCCTCTCTCCTTTAGCCCTCCTTGTTACCTTACCTTTCTAGGTCTGTGATTTGTAGCATGGTTTTACTTTACTTTAAAAATAATATCTACCTATAAGTGAGTACATACTATGTTTCTCGTTCTGTATATGGGTTTTTTCTCTCAGACTGATAATTTTTAGTTTCAGCCATTTGTCTGCAAATTTCATGAGGTCTTTGTTTTTAACAGCTAAGTAACACTCCATTGGGTAAATGTACCAAATTTTTGGGGATCATATCTATTTGGTGTTCTTTAAGCTTCTTGTATCTTTTTTTTTTCTTCTTTATTTTGTATTTATCAAAAAAACAGTAAAAAGAATTTAAAAATGCGGAAGAGTTAACAATAACTATACAGAGGATAATAATCATAAGCATGGCTTATCAAAGGTGGAAATGCAAATAAGATTGCTACACATATATTTTCTTTGTGTTCAGGGGATGGGGAGTTGCAGAGAAGAAAAATGATCAGATGTGGTGGCAGGGGGAAGAGACCTTCATTAAGGATATACAGGGATGGAAAAAAAAATTCAGAGCTTCTTGTATCTTTATAGGCATTTCCTTCTTCAGGTTAGGAAAGTTTTCTTCAATGATTTTATTGAAAACATTATCTGTGCCTTTGAGCTGGTATTCTTCTCCTTTTTCTATTCCTATTATTCTCAAATTAGGTCTTTTCATGGTGTCCCAGATTTCCTGAACATTTTGAGTTATGGTTTTTTTAGTTTTACAAATTTCTTTGACTGATATATCTATTTGAGCTACTTAGTCTTCTACTTCAGAGATTCTATCTTCAATCTCTTGAACTCTGTTTGTTATGCTTGTATCTGTGGTTCCTGCTTTTTTCTTCAGGTTTTCTATTTCCATCTTTGCCTCATTTTATGCCTTTTTTATTGCTTCTATTTCAGCTTTTATTTCTGCTTTTATTTCAGCTTTTAGTTCCTGGCACGTTTCCTTCATAGATTTGTTCATCTCTTCCAATTTTTTGTTTGTATTTTCTTTTATTTCTTTAAGGCTATTTTTCATATCTTCTTTGAGAGCTTTGGTGATCATCAAAAAGGAATTTTTGGTGTTGCTTCCTTCTGTTTCCTCTTCATTGCTCAGTTCAGGTCTTGTATTAGTAAGATTGCCACTCTCTTCTGGAGTTACCATGTTGTTCTTTGTATTATTATGTAATCTTTTGCACTGACGTTTGCCCATGGCTTCAGTGGATCACGATTAGATGGATCCTGATCAGTTGTAGCACTCGGGCTTGTGTGCCTCCTGTCACCTCTCTGGGCAGGGTATGAATCTACCCTTCAGGGACCCCAGAAGTTATCTGTTTGCTCAGTTCAAGGTCGAGGTGGGTAGCCGTGCAAGTTCCCTCAACAGCAGCTGTGGGTATGGTGAGAGGCAGACTTTATCTGCCCCTGCTACAGAGTGCGCTGGGACTCTGCAGACAGCACCAGGTCCCGATGCAGCCTCTTAAAATGAATTTGAGATAATGCCCTCTGTTTCTATTTTGTGGAAAAATTTTAGGAGTATTGGTATTAGCTCTTCTTTGAAAGTCTAATAGAATTCTGAGCTGAAACTATTCTGTCTAGGGTGTTTTTTTTTTGTTGTTTTTGTTTTTTTTTTTTTTTTTTTGGTTTAGAGGTCTTAATGAATGCTTCTATTTCTTTATGGGATATAAGTGTATTCAAATTGTATATCTGTTCTTTATTTAACTAATATTAAGAAATTTGGTGTCTGTCAAGAAATTTGCTGATTTCTTTTAGATTTTTCATTTTTTTTTGTAGTACAGGTCCTTGAAGTACGACCTAATGATTCTATGGATTCCCTCAGGAGGTCTTTTGTTGTATCCCTCTTTTTGTTTATAATTTTGATATTCTTTTCTGCTCTCTGCCTTTTATTTAGTTTAGATAAGAGTTTTTAACTCTTGTTGACTTTCTCAAAGGGTCAACTCTGTTTTGTTGAATTTTTGTTTTTATTTTATTGATATTAGCTATCAATTTCATTGTTTCTTGACTTTTACTCTTCTTGGATGCTTGCTATCTTTTTTTCTAGAGCTTTCAAGTTTACTGTTAAGCTGCTAAGTTTAGATCTCTCTAATTCTTTACATGGACACTTAGAGCTATGAACTTTCCTCTTAGCACTGCTTCTATATTGTCCCATAAGTTTGGGTATATTGTACATTGATTTCATTGAATTATAGGAAGTCTTTAGTTTATTTATTATCTATGCTTTAATTCATTAAATACCATTTAGTAAAAAGTTTTTCAGTTGCAATGCATTTGTAGGCTTTCTGCTGTTTCTGTTGTTGAAATCCATTGTTAATCTGTGGTGGTTTGATAGGGCTAGAGAGTTATTTCAGTTTTCTTGTATCTTTTGAGACTTGTGTTGTAAGAGTATGTGCTTCATTTTGTACAATATTCTATGAGGTATTATTTTGTGTTTGTGTGAAATGTTCTGTAGATATTTAGTAGATTCATTTGGTTAATAAAATCAGTTAGCTTTGATATTTTTCTGTTTAGTTTTTGTCTGGATGATTTGTCTACTGGTGACAGTAAGATATTTAAATTTTTTAGTATCATGGTGTGAGAATAAATGTGTGATTTAGGCATTACTTCTAAGGTTCTGAGATTCTGGGAACTGGTGTTACCTCTGAGGTTCTGAAATCCAGTGTGGTCCCTGGGGTTTCAATTACCTGGGGTTCTTAATACCATTGTGGTTGTTAGTAGAACAAGAGTAATCTGTTGGGTTGTGGGATCAGCATACAGGGGTCCTGGAGTAGAGAAGTACTATTGGGTACTGCTGGGTAGGTTATAGAATTCCTAATACTAGCTTGGCCTCTGGTAGAGCATAATATTTTTACTGGGGGTTGTGGGTCAGAATAAGGGTTGAGGGAAGGGATTACTGTTGGGTATTTCTGGGCAAGGTATAAGGGGTATTAGCCAGTAGTGGGCAGCATCTTACCTGCCATTCCAGTTGCCAGGATTGGCTCCATTAGAGCAAGAGTTTTCTGATGGGACTCAGTACCTCTTATAGTGAGATGCTCAAAGAGACAGAATACAGTCTACACTAACAGCTATTCATCTTGATACATAATTTTGGTAAGATTGATTAATATAGTTTATAAAACAAGATTGTTCCTGGTTTAATTTAGCTAGATTGTTGAATCCTCATGAGGTATGAAAATGTGTATAATTCCATGTTTCTCACAACAAATCATCTTCAGGGATATGGGCTTCATATATTCATTGATATCTTTTTTTTTGAAAGGAGAGAGTTTTCAACTCAATCCATTCAATATACATGCATCTCCTCTTAAATGCATTTATCATTGTCATTATCCAAAAGTAGAAATGTGGAGCACAAATCAGACTCCTGCAGCTTAAGAAGGTTTAAAGTTCAATTATGGTTAATTTTATTCTTGATATATTTACATGAATCAAATTACAAACTATATCACACAATGCTGGAGTAAACTACATGTTTTTTTTAAGAGTTTAGTAAAACTAAATATAAGATACATAATAATCCTTGTACACCACATGATTAAGTAGTATAGATGATTTGAGTTTTGTGCTAAATTGGAGAGCTACCTAATCATTTTGACAAAGAATGAAGATAAATGCTATACTTATATGGATGTCTACATGTAAAAGCCATTGCACTCCCTAAAACATAGAGCTGGGCAGGAAACATGCACATAAGAACATAAAATGTTCTTAACTCAAAACCAGTATTATCAATTTTAGTTAGTTATGTGTGACTATATGGAAATGTTAATAATAATACATTTACAATAGTCTCGTTAATTTGAAATAAATAAACTTTTTGGAAACTTTACATGCTTAGAAATTTATCGCAATTTTATATTTTAAAATAAAAGATCATCTTCATAAAATCTACCAAAATAAATTTTGCTGAAATTGATAGTTTTATTTCCAGAGTATCACATATGAAAACTAATCAAAAGCTTCTAGCATTTCCAAGATACTGCATCATGAGAACTTAAAATATTTGACATATTTTCATGAAAATAGAAATTGTTCACTAAGGAGTCCAGTGCGAAGGATCCATTCTCCTTTCTTCCTATTCTAGATTTTACTGAGAGTTTTCTGTAACTTGATGTCTTGTATATTTTTGAGAACTCACCCAGTCCTGTTTCCTTATTAGCATTCCCTACACAGTGACTGGCAACTCCCAACACAAAGCAGTGCTGACTATTTGCCTGCATTATTTCTGCAGTCATTGAATCCTACAAGTTTCCAGATGTTAAAACTCTATATGCTTATATTTCCTTCCAACTGATGGAAAGAAGAGATGAATTAGGGCATATAAGCAGTAGTTCTCACTTGCCTATCAGTTGGGGTAATTGAAGCATGAACCAACATTATGAGCCATGTTTTCAACCCTGTTATATAAGTGATTGAAACTTTCCTCATGATTTGTGTTTTTCAGTTGGTTTCTTTATCAGTTTCTTAGGGTGGTTCCTCAATATATTATGTGCACACAAATCTTGTTTTAAGATATATTTCTATAGGAATTCTATCAAGAACAATGAAAAAATAATGGCATATATACTCCTTAGTCAGCATTTGCTATTCAAAGTCCTTTGGCATCCCACATGGACTCAGTTTTCTTGTGATGTTGCTGCTGTTTCACTGACAAGTTCCTTAGTTGTTCAGTTAGGCCATGATATTGACATATGGTTTTTGTTACACAAATAAGCGCAAACATTACAATAAGAAAAATATGATATCTAGTGTTATATCAACTTGATACAAGCTAAAGTCATCTGAGAGAGAGGAGCCTGAACTGAGAAGATGTCCCCATAAGATCAGGCTATAGGCAAGTCTGTAGGTAATTTTCTCAATAGTGATTGATGTAGGAGGCCCAAATTCATGTAATCCTGGGTGCTTTAAGAAAGCCAATTAACAAAATAGGGTATTGAAGTTACCCATTATGATTTTGTTCAGCTTAATCTGTAACTGTATATCTAGTACTTTTTTTTATGAAATTGGGTATATTTATGCTTAATATATAAATATACATATATATGTATATATATATATAATTGTGCCATCTTCTTGATGGATTTCTTCCTTAATCATAATGAGTAACCTTCCTGAAAGGTTACATTTATGGGTGCTGGGGAGATGGCTTACCAGTTAAGAGTACTTGTTCTTGTAAAGGATGTTAGTTCACTTCCCAGTACTCACATGGTAGTTCATACCATCCATAATTCCAATTCCACTGGATATCACATGATGGCTCAACAACAACAACAACAAATCTTGGGATGGAGTTGACTCATATTTCATAACTCATTAAAATGCTACCATTTTAGGAATTATATTGTAGAAATTTCAGAGAGGCTTAGAAGAAGAAAGCAGAACTCTGGTTGCAGTTCCAAAAAATACCTCAATTGTGAGACTAGTGGGACACAGGGGACAGTCAAAGAGGCTGAGGACTGCATAAGTATCCTAGGCATCATCACCTTATTTATCTCATATCATCTTCCTAAGACTAACAGTGCTATAGGTCTTCCATTGGCTGACATTTACCAACCATTCACACACACTGGGAAGGCATGATGCTTTTTTAAAACCTTTTAAACCATGAAGAAAACAAATATCTCACATTCTGAATCTTACCTTTGTTGATTTAGAAGTAGTTATTTCCTCCAAATTGAGACATTAGCTCCTAGAAAGTGGAAGGAGATGGTTTAAAATGTAGAAGTTCACTAAAGTTTCAAGACCCAAGAAGTTTACAAAACTTATTAGATTCAGGAAAGCTATGGCATTTACAATATTCAAAAATGATCCTCTCCCACATCATATAAGCAGGAAGCAATTGTGAAGAAAGGAGCAACTTCCTCTAAGTTACTCAGGTAAATCTAGAAATTCAGATTTGCTAAATCCTCACCCATACTGGTGTGAAGTTTTGCAGTAATGCATCTGTCAGATAATCACAATATTCTGGTGTCCTATAATAATACCAAAATATTATAGGCTTGCTAAACTATAATTGAGTAGAATAATTTTTTTTAGTCAAAGTCTATCATTGATAGCCTATCTGTCCTGAATAGACAATTGCCCACACCATTTAAAAAATGTCATGTAATTCAGCTGGTACCTAAATTGGGCCCAACAGAACCAATGATAAATTGTAAAGGGGAGATTTACAATCTGAAAGTGGATGTCAAAACAGAAAACTGATTTGTCTACCTTTCTTCATGGTGGAATGAGATAGAGGACTCTGTTGCTTTAAAGTCAATTGTGTGGCCCTTTGATGGGCAATAAGGTATATGCAACCAAGACTTAGTCCTCTGAGTGATCAGGAGAGTCCTTGAGAGTAATCTTAGGTTGACTATTTTCCTCTACATACTATTAAAGGCATGCCTCCTTGATGAATGAGGTCTGTCACATATGTATAAGGACAACTCCAAAATAACTGATGGAATACCAAATACCTTGTAATCACTGAAAGTATCACATGTCTGGAACAGGATCATTATGTGATAGCAGGAGTTGAATGGCTTTTCTGTGTATAATAAAGTGTTCATCTGCCTGTCAGTAAGAAAAAGAAAAAAAAAAAGAAAGCCAATTAAACAAGCCGTGATGAGCATTTCAGTATGGCATCCTCTAAGGCCTTAACATCATTCCCTGCCACCAGGCTCCTGGCCCTACTTGACTTCCTATCTTTACTTCCTTTAAGGGCAAACAGTGTTGTGGAAGTGTAAGCCAAATAAATCCTTTCCTTTCAAGTTTCTTTGGTCATGTGTTTCATGACAGCAATAACTCCACCTGGGGCAGACATTTAGTCTTTGGCTTTTTATGCAATATTAATTCAGTTAAGTGTGCTTCTAAAACAGCTTACCTATATTTATTTATTCAATTCTGCTTGTAACTCTATGAAACAAATAAAGTTATTATACTTCCTTAATGAAAATCTTCTTGGGTCTAGCCGCAGATAGATTTTCTCTCAGAGCTTTAAGAGCTGTGCTTCTTCACCAGTGGAGGAAAATCTCAGGAATCAAACTTAAAGCAATTCCTTTTCAATATCTCTTTATTGATACAGCAACTACATGATAGGACACAATGGCAATGGCATGACAATGCAACAATGAAGGCATAGGTCTTACAAACTCCAACCAGGACAGTTCCCTAACAAGGCCATTAGGGCCAGCCGTTGCTAGATAACTGAGTAAACAATGAAAGGGACTTTGCAGCTCTTTGACCTGCTAATGCACTTTCCCTAGGAGAGTTTTGTGTAGGCTTAGTTTGCATTCCTAAGCATTCAAGATAGGGTCTTGTGTTAATGAATCCAGGTGCAGGGAAGCCTTAGAAAGCTTTCTTGGGTTAATTAGCTCCGGATAGTTCTCCTATCAGCAGGAGAGGTGACTTTAGGATTTGCCAGTGAGTTATCTTGTTTGTGACTGACCCTAGATGCCAGAGAGAAGTTTCAAATAGATTACTACTGTTTTTACTAACAAGGGTATTCATTGGGAAGGGAGCTAAGGAGTCTGATCTGGGCAAGGGGAACAAAGGTTTGTAAGATTTTATCTGTGTGACTGTATCCTCACCAGAATATATATATATATATATATATATATATATATAGAGAGAGAGAGAGAGAGAGAGAGGTATATATATAGAGAGAGGTATATATATATAAATAGAGGTATATTTATATTTATATAATATAATAAATAAATAAAATATTTGTTATTGTTTTGGAATTTATATATATATGTATATAAATACACACACATATATATATATACATATATATATATATATAAATTCCAAAGCAATAACAAATAGAAGGGCCTGCCTTCACACACAGAAATCCTCTATAGGAAGAGGTCAGCATCTGCAAGAACAATCAGCACCAAGACTCCTTGAGATCTTGGCTTTCCCTCCATCAGAGGCCCTTGACTCTGATGGGTCAGCCTTGTGGTGCCAATGTTCCTATTTCATATTTCTCCCAGTACTTATTTTACATATGAAGAAGCTGAAGTATCAGAATATAAGCATTAAAAATGAACAAAATTAATATTAATGAAGCATAGTTTTATTTTTCAATGCAATGAATCAACCTCATGCTTTATATATACTGCATAGGAGCTTGACAAAAGAGGTACATATCCATGATACTGAATAATTGTTTTAACCCAAACAATTATTTTAGAATATGTGTTGTTACTCTTTTCATGAAGTTTTTGTAAGATGTTCTGTTGAAAATAGAGAAGGTAAATTTAGGCAAAAAAAAAAAAAAAATCAGCATACTGATGTCCATCCTTCTCAGTTCAAGGAAAATTTCTTCAAATCAAAGTCTAGATTGTGGCATACCACCATTAATAAATTATATGGGAAGAGTGAAGAAAGTGAATTGAAAGATGGAAATAATGAAAAAATAAAAAAAATATGGTGAGTGAAAAATGTAATTTTACAGTGCATCATTTCTACTAGGTTATCTGAGTCAAATATAAGCTAACAAACACAAAATGAGTAAAAATGTAAGATAATATTTTTTATGATAAAAGAAAATCCAAAGTTAGGCAAACAGATACAGAATCATTAAATAGAGAACAGGTGCAATAGCAGAATTCAGATTGAAATTGTAAATGGAATAGTGGAGAGGACATTTGAGCACAGACTGCACAAATAAGGGATTCAGCCTTATACCCTGGGCATAAAAAACAATGTAAATATGTCAAACTGGGATAGTGAGCCTGTATTCATCAACAATCTGTAAGAAAAACAGAGTATTAGGGTAAAATAAGAACACTGGGGATGGAAGCACAAAAACATTAGAAATCAAGATTATGAAGATATAAGCTGGTAGTGATAAAGAGTGCCTTTCTTTTTGTGTAAACTGTGAACCCTTGCAGAATTTTGAATAAATAGGAAATAGGTTTGAATTGCGTTTTTAAAAAGTTTCTTTTGACTTGTTACTTGAGGTTGGAAATATGCTGGCCAAGAGAAAGTTCAAGGAGTCCCGGAGATAGAGTATGATGATTTGAAACAGGTTAGCAGTAAAATAATGATAGATTCTGACAATGGTTTTAAAGAAAATATAGCAGAATTGTTTCTATATTTACATTCTTAGGAACACTTCTTAGAAGAGTTGGGCCTCAGGTAAGATAGGTTTCCTACATTATTGGTGTATTTTGTTGATGGTTTGAAGATATCTTTGTTATTTTTGTGAATTTTGCTGTTGTCTTGAGTTTGGACAACAGTACTGACAATAAATATATGAAGACACATGTTGAGATCTTAGTCCTTTGAAATCTATTTCATAGCAGAGTGACTGGGAGGGGTAGGAGGGAAAAGGGAATTTGAACAAGGCGATACATCGATAAAAAAATGAGACTTTATACATAATAAAAAATGGCAATCCTAGAGACAAAACAAATGCCATAAACAAAAATAATTATTTTTTCTCTTTTAATGCTAAGGGGATTAAACAATATTCAGGAGTACCATATTTAGAATCAAACAAAATATGTGAACAAAAATAAATGAAAATATTTTATGAGAAAGCTTTAATAAAATGACTGCTAGGTTAAGGGTTGAGTTTTCTATCACTTTGATAACATTATAGCAAATGTTACTTCAATTGGTCCATGATAACCATGGATCAGGAAAATCTGAAAGTAAATTTTTAATACAAAAGCTCTTAAAATTCTACTTAAGTATTCTGACATAGCAGTTTGGTTCACAGAAATGTATACAGAGTATATTGTATCCTATTAATGACATTTGAAAACAGATGTTTTATGCTAATGAAAATGGTGTGAATATTATAATCTATGAACATGTCTTTGAGCCTGCTGCTGCTAGTGGTCACCTTTGATTCCAGCAATAGGGAGGTAGAACTCTCTGAGCTCAAGGCCAGCCTGGTCTACAGATAGTTTCCAGACAATCAAGGCTAACAGAGAAATCCTGACTTGAGAAATCAAAGTACATAAAATCAAACAAAAATAAAATAAAATAAAAAATAAAGAGAAATCCCCAAGCCAAAAAACCATTTCCCTAAAAAAAGGATTATCCTAATATTTATCATGTGGTAGATATAAACTGGCTATTTGTCTGCTTTTATGATTTGAGATTTATTTTTAATATAAATTTATATTTTTAATATTTTATAAATATCTACATATGACTATTGAATTTGAATTCTACATAAATTATTGAGTTTATAGATGTACAGGTATAGGCATGGAATTAGAAACATATTTATCCTATTAAGTAATGAACAGCTCACAAGGCTATGTACTTTGATATAGTTTTCCCTCATATTTTACTATTTTCTCTATTTTATAGTGTATTTGTGTATTTTTTATTCATTATTTATCAAACCCAGAAGTTTTACTACTTTAATTTCATTATGTAATTTAGTATCAATTCTTCTAATATGTACTTTAATACATACTCTTACTCATTTAATTCTCAAAACAAGACTATTTTTGCTATTTTTATATAAGTAAAAATAAGAAATGATATGATTAGTATACATGTTAAATTAACTTGGGGAGGGAAATTTTCTCCTGTATAAGAACTATTCAACCTTGCTTTGACAAATTAAGTTGTAACATTTTGTATTCTAATACACAATTCAGAAATGAGTCAGTATTTGTTTTTATATGCAGACATGCATCATCCCAGGTAGAATATTTTAGCCAAACATAGATTTGATAAGGAAGTAAGTTATACATGTGTACTGTTACCCATATAAAAATATAATTGGCCAACTTTCTAAAGAGCTCATAAAAATAACTTTTAAATTTTCATTTCATAATCTCAAAAAGCCCAAATAATTAACCCCTAAATTCTTTTTCACTGAAACTCATATTAATTTTATATGTTATTAAGGGACTGTGGAGCTTTTTGGAACATAAAGAATATTTGGACTGCTGAGATGGGTTAGGACATGAAATTTCTGGTTGACAAAGTTGACAGTGTAAGTTTGATCTCTGGAAGCTACATGGTAGAGGAATGGAACAAAGTCCTTCAAATTGTCCTATAACTTAAACACACACACACACACACAAATTATTAAATATTTTCTAGAAAGGACATAAAAATTCTACTTATATAGGGTGTTGTATTCATGTGCCATTTGAGTACAAGGTTCACAAGCTGAAATGAGCTGTATTTTGAGGCTTTGGTATTTCATTTTCTCCTTTTTAAGCCCTAAGGTATCTTGGAACTCACTCTATAATCTGGTTCTGCCTCTGGAGCGCTGAGATTGAAGGCGCGAGCCACAAAAATTTTGTTCTTTTTAAAATAAAATTACTGCCCTGCAGTGGCTGTTCTAACAGCTAACAGGTTTCAATGATATTTTTCTTAGAACTAAAAGTCTAAGTTAATCAAGGCACAAAGAATATCAAGGAATCTTTGATACTTTAAACCATGTAAAGCTACTAATATATCCTAACTCAATATGAAAGTGAAATGCAGGGTTTATACAGATAAAAGTGCAAATGACTTTTATGTGTACTTAATATGTAAAGCTGTGTAACTTTAGGACTGCATTTTTCAAGGCAATGATAATGAGTTCATAAGAGTAAGATACAATTTTTTGTATTGGAGACTCATTGTAAATGTGCTATCTATTTACTACTAGTGACTTCTTCCCTGTGATCATCAACATTCATATTTCCCACTGACAAGTATAGGAAATTATATATTAGTTTTCTTTTTTATTACTTACCTCTCTCATCTCTGAGAGCAGTGACCAGCACTTATTATGTATGAGGTGTACTTCTCTTGAGTGGAAATCAGATAAATTCAGGCATTTACTTTGTGATAGAAGCGGACAAATGTGTTTAATGAATAAACATCTTTTAGAGAATTATATGTACTTCCAGTTGAATTTCTATATTGTGTTAGTCAGTGGTATACAATATTTTCTGTTCTATTTATTTTGTCATTTAAAAAACTTTCATTCTAAAAATACTTATTTTGTAGTAAATCAATCATATAATATAAAGTAGGAGCAAGTATAATGCTTAATTAGAAAAGGATGCTACTTTACGATTTTTTAATTTATTTTTATTTTATTATTATGAACAAAGAAGTCACACTTTCTATCCTTTTATATCCTTATTCTACTTTTATTTAATTTTTGCTTTGCTGTTTCATTTTTGCCTTGACTTTTTGAGCATTTCATACAGTATGTCTTGTTTATATTCACCTTCCTTTCCCAACTACACAGACACACAGACACACACACAATCTGTGCTGCCCATATGCTCTTAAATGTGGCCAGCTAATAAAGCCTGGTTGACCCACTAGGCACCATATTCCTTTTTTTCTCAACTTATTTAATTATTAATGTTACATTCCAACAGCAGCCTCCCCTCCCACCTTTCCTCTAATCACTCAGGAAGGCGCAGCAGCAAAGCCTGGCATATCTACCTGTCTTCAGGATGGGCAAGGCAATACAGTAAGAATAAGAAATAAATTCCTATAACCAGTCAAAGCACCAGATACAGCTCCTGCTCCCATTGCCAGGAGTCCCGCATGTAGACCAAGCTGCTTAACACACATTTAGAAGGTCCAGGCCAGTGCCATGCAGGCTCCCCTGTTTTTGATTCAGACTCTGTGAGTTCTCATGAGCCAGGCTAGTGGTTTCTGTGGGTTTCCCTGCAATGGTCCAGATCCCTTTGTTACCTACAATCTTTCCTCCCTCTCTTCAGCAGGACTCCCAGAGAAGGGTCCAGTGTTTGGCCTTGGGTATCTTAGTCTGCCTCCATAGTCACTCCATGAAGGCTCTCTAAAAGGCCACCACATTCTTATGGAAAAAGTGATTCTTCCTCTCCCAGCAGTTATTGTTCCTCAGTTAGGTTGAGACTTCCCACACATATCCCCTCTCCATGCTAGGTTTTGAATTTATTTTTAAAAGTTTATTTTAGGAACTGGAAACACATTTTTCAAATCATGAGTTTAGAGCCATGACTTACTGGAGAATATTGAATACCTTGTTACAGAATAATTTATTCCACCAGTGTAATTTACCCTTTGCTTCCCCTTTAGAGACTTGACATTTTCCTTTGTTCTGTTTTTTTTTTTAATTGAAATTTTAGTTTGTGAAATTTTTCCCTGCTTTCATCTATAAGCTTGAAGATGCTACCACCACCAGTTCAACTGACTCTTATGGAGTGTCAGAATGTCAGTCAATTGTGTTCAACATGTGGTTATTTTATTTAGTTAATTGAGTACAGTTCCTTTTCACAAGTATGATTATTTCTGAAAGTCAAAACATATTTTACAAAGAAAAAAGTACCTCTTTTGCCAGATTAGATATGAGCACGAAGCACTTTTATAGCTCACTTTTTACTGGTTTAAGCCAAACAGTAAAGGGGTTTTCTAAAGAGCTATGGCCTTTTTACTTTCTCCATTTCCATTCTTTCATTTTTTTCCATTTTGGGGGCTTTAAAAATTGATTTTTTGAACTTTTGCATATAGATTTAGAATAATTGCATGAAAGAGGGTTTTATTTGTACTCTGGAAAACAATTAAATGTATTTCTCAAATGTTGACATATTAAATGATTTAGACAATAGTTACATGTGTAGATTAAACACATTAGTGACTAAGTGCAAATCACTAACATGCATCAGTGTCATCATGGAAAGAAGTAAAAGCACTTCCAATTGGAGTCATTTACAAAGGATGAGTCCCATGTGAATTCTCTACTATAGTCTTCCCATGTCTTCTGTCCTTTGTTGTATGGCTTTGAATCTATCTTCAGTGTCTTGTTTATGTGCCCCTGCATCTTCATCCATGCCTGTTATGATACTGTGTATGGATCTGTCTCTGTCAATGGACTTTGTTTGGCCTTTATTTTTTTTAAAGTTATTTTTACATACCAACCACTTTTCCCCTCTCCTATTCCCAGTTACCCCACAGCTTCCCCCTACCTACACACATATCCACACTTCACAGAGGGCAAGGGCTCCCAGTGGAAGACAATACAGTCTGGCATATCGAGATGAGGCAGGACCATGCCCTTCACCCCAGGATCAAGACTGAGCAAGGTATCTCTTGAAAAAGCCAGCTCATGTGTTAGGGATAAATCCTGGCCCCACTGCTGTACATTCCACAAAATTCACCTGGCACACAACTGCCATCAATATTCAGAGGGGCTACTTTGGTCCCATGAAGATTCCTAGATGTCAATACAATGACAGTGAGCTCCCAGTTCCTGGAATGAGCTATCTCTGTGCATTTCCTCATCATGATATTACTCCCTTTGCTCATATGATCTCTCCTCCCTCTCTTCAATTGGACTAACAGCTCGAACCAGACCTTAGCTATGAATCTCTGCATTGGCTTCCATCAGTTGCTGGATGAAGTTTCCATGATGACAATAAGGGTGGTCATCAATTGATTACAGGAGAAGACCAAGTCAAGAACCCTCTCTTGAGTATTTACATAGTACCACATTTCTCCCTAACTCAAAATTGCTCCCTTTATCAAAATATTTATTTTATTTTTTCTCCCACACAACCTTCCCATTCCCACATGTTCTTTTTCTACCTCTCTTATGTCCTCCACCAATATGGTTCCAATTTATTCAGGAGATGTTATTTATTTCCCATTACCAGGGGGATCCATGAAAGTCTCCTTTAGCATCCTCCTTTTTACCTAGCTTCTTAGGGGTTGTAAATTGTAACTTGGTTATCCTTTGCTTTACTCTAAAATCTAATTTTGAGTAAGCACATACTGTGTTTCTTTCTGAACCTTTACTACCTCACTCAAGATTTGTTTTTTTGTTCCACCTATATGCTTGCAAATTTCATGATGCCATTTTTTTAACTGCTAAATTTATTATATTAATGTGCCACAATGTTTTAAACTTTTTTATTGTTTTTTAGAAAATCAATATAAAATGTTATATAAAAAGCATAACATTCAGAATAACTAAGAAAAATACAGTAATGAAATTTCTCTTAAATACATGAAACATAAAACAAAATCTAAAGCTCCCCAGGTCAGGTTAGGCTCAGCTACAGATGAAGAAAGCACAGTAGGTCACAGCTAATGTCTACAGATGCACTATGGCCACCACAAATTTCTGCTAAGCAACCCATGTATAGTCAAAAGAGAACAGATTTTTAAAAAATATTTTTATTTATTATTTGGTGATTTTGCATCATGTACCCTATCAAACTCAGTTAACAGTCCTCTCAGTTTCATACCCACTCATATGATCTCCCATTTATAAACAAGTTCATTCAAGCTGCTCATTTACTTACTGGAGCCTAATTAAACTTCCTGTAGCCATCCCCTCAAAGAAAATGAATCCTTCCTTACCCACACTCCTGCCAGAGGCCATCAATGCAGAAGTAAAGCATTGGGACATTTAGCTATGTTCTAGCCTTGAGTTTGTATGTGTGTGTGTGTGTATGTGTGTGTGTTTTAAATCACTTTATTCACCATCGTCTTTCAATAAAATAAGAATGCTTTTGCTTAAAGTACACTAATGAGTGAGCATATCCCCTGCTTATCCTTCTGTGTTTGTGAGACCTCACTCAGGAGTATATTTTTCAAATCCATCCATTTGCCTGCAAATTTTAGGATATCATTTTTTCTTACTGCTGAGTAGTACTCCATTGTGTAGATGTGGCACAGTGTGTTAATTCATTCCTCAGTTGAGGGGCTTCCAGGTTGTTTCCAGGTTCTTGCTATTATGAATAATGCAGTTATGAACATAGTTGAGCTAATGTTTTGGGGTGTGAATGTGCGTCTTTAGGATATATGCCGAATAGTGGTATTGTTGTATCCTTGGGGAGACTGGGATTCCCAGTTTTCTGAGAAACATCCATACTGCATTCTACAATGGCTGAACAAGTTTACACTCCCACCAACAATGGAGGAATGTTCCCCTTGCTCTGCATTCTCTCCAGCATAGGCTATCATATTCATTCTTTGGATGAGGGACATTTAGGTTCTTTTCATGTTCTAGCTATTACAAATACAACTCCTATGAACAAAATTTGAGTACATTTTCTTGTGGTATAAATTTGCATTCTTTGGTGGAAACTGCAAATATTTTAGATCATTACATATTTAAAAGAAACACTTCTAAAGCATAAACCTGACACACTGATAGTGGGAGACTTCAATACCTCAGTTTTACCCTTGTATAGGTCAACTAGACAAAAACTCAACAGAGAAATAAGAGATCCAGCAGAAGTTATGACCCAAATGGACTTAGTAGATATATGCCAAACCTTCTACCCAAACAAAAAGGAATATACATATTTTTCAGCATCCCATGGAACTTTCTCTAAAATTGACCACATACTAGGTCATAAAGTAAATGTCAATAGGTACCAAAAAAATGGGTGTAACTCCATGTAACATTTCAGATCACCATAGTCTAAAGTTAAAGTTCAACAACATTAAGAATAGCAGAAAACCTACCAACTCATAGAAACTAAACATCACTCAACTGAACTACCTCTAGGTCAAGGAAGAAATTAAGAAAGAAATCAAAGACTTCCCAGAATTTAACGAAAATGAATCCACAACATACCCAAACTTATGGGATACAATGAAAACATTCTTAAATGGAAAATTCATAGCACTAGATGCCTACATGAAAAGACTAGAGAAATCCTACAAAAGAGAACTATCAGCACAGGTGAGGGTCCTAGAACAATTAGAAGCAAACTTACCTAGAAAGAATAGATGAAAGGAAATAATCAAAATTAGAGATTAAATCAACATGATTGAAACAAAAAGAACAATACAAAAAAAATCAATGAATCAAAGAGTTGGTTTTTTGAGAAAGTCAACAAGATAGATAAACCCTTATCCAAACTAACCAAAAAGCAGAGAGAGAGAGAGAGAGAGAGAGAGAGAGAGAGAGAGAGAGAGAGAGAGTATCCAAATCAACAAAATCAGAAATGAAAGGGGGACATAACAACAGACCCACAGAAAATTAAGAGAATTATCATGTCATACTTTGAAAACCTATACTCCACAAAAATGGAGAACCTAGAAGAAATGTACAGCTTTTTGGACATGTACCATTTACCAAAATTTAATCAAGATCACATTAAAGACCTAAACAACCCTATAACACCAAAGGAAATTGAAGCTGTCATTAAAAGTCTCTAAAATAATAAAAGCCCAGGGCAAGGTGGTTTCAGTGCAGAGTTCTACCAGACATTCAAAGAGCTAATACCAATATTCCACAAAATGTTCCATACAGTAGAAACTGAAGGAATATTGCCAAACTCTTTTTAGGAGGTCACAATAACCCTGATATCCAAGCCACTCAAAGAATCAACAAAGAAAAAGAATTGCAGACCAATTTGCCTAATGAACATTGATGCAAAAATTCTCAACACAATTCTGGCAAACCAAATCCAAAAACATATAAAAATTTCTTCACCATGATCATGTAGGCTTCATCCCAGAAATGCAGGGATGGTTCAACATATGGAAAACTGTAAATGTCATCCACCAAATAAACAAATTGAAGGAAAAAAAAGATCATCTCCTTGGGTGCTGAAAAAGCCTTTGACAAAATCAAACACTTCTGTATGATAAAAGTCATGGAGAGATCAGGAATACAGGGAAAATACCTAAATATAGTTTAGACAATTTACAAAAAGCTGATGGCCAACATCAAACTAAGTGGAGAAAAACTCAAAGCAATCCCACTAAAATCAACAACTAGACAAAGCTGTCCCCTCTCCCCTTATCTATTCAACATAGTTCTCAAAGTTATAGCTAAAGCAATAAGAGAACTATAGAAGATTAAAGGCATAGAAATTGGAAAAGAAGTGGCACTATTTCTATTTGCACAAGAAAAGATTGTATACACTAGTGACCCACAAAATTCTACGAGGGAAATTCTACAGCTGATAAACATCTTCAGCAATATAGCAGGATACAAGATTAATTTTAAAAAATCAATAGCCCTCTTATACACTAAAGATAAAAGGAATGAAAATACATAAGGGAAACATCACCTTTTGTTTGCTTATTTCCCCCCCAAAAAAAACAATTGCTTTCTGTGTCTCTACTCTCTAAAAAAATAAACTATGAACTGAGAGATGCAAAGAAATAGCTGCAAGTAGCATTAAATACCTTGGTATAACTATAACCAAGAAGTATCAGATCTGTTTGACAAAAATTTTAGATCTCTGAAGAAAGAAGTTGAAGAGGATATAAGAAAATGGAAAGACCTCCCATGTTCCTAGATAGGTAGGATCTACATAGTGAAACTGGCAATCTCACCAAAAGCAAACTGCAGATTCAATGTAATTTCCATCAAAATCCCAGCACAATTTTCTACATACCTTGAAAGAACAATACTCAATTTCATTTAGAATAACAGGAAAGCCAGAATTGCCAAAAAACAATTTTACTCAACAAAAGAAACTCAGGAGGCATCACCATCACCAACTTCAAATTATACTATAGAGCTACAAAAATAAAAATAGACTGGTACTTGTATAAAAACAGATTTGTGGATCAATGGAATTGAACTGAAAACTCAAACATTCATACACACACATGTATGAACACCATATTTTTGACAAAGAGACCCAAAATATTCATTGGAAGAAAGATAGCACCTTCAACAAATGGTGTTGTCATAACTGGATGATAGTGTGTAGAAAAATGCAAATAGATCCAAACCTATCACCTTGCATAAAACTTAAATCCAAGTGGATCAAAGACTTCAACATAAACCCAGCTATACTGAACTTGATAGAAAAGAAAGTGGGAAATACTTTCCAATGCATTGGCAATGGTGGCCACTTTTTAAATATAATACCAGTAGCACAGACACTAATTACAACAATCAATAAGTGGGACCTCTTCAAACTAAGAAGCTTCTGTAAGTCCAAGGACAGAGTCAATAAGACAAAACGACAGCCTACAGATTGGGAAAAGATTTTTACCAACCCTTCAAGTGACAAAGGATTGATCTCTAAAATATATAGAGAACTCAAGAAACTAGAGCCCAAAACCCTTAACAACCCAATTAAAAAATGAGGTTCAGAATTAAAATGGGAATTCTCAGCAGAAGAATTAAAAATGGCTGAAATGCACTTGAAAGAGTGCTCAACATTTTTAGTCGTCAGAGAAATGCATTTCAAAACCACTTTGAGATACCAACTTATACCTGTCAGAATGGTTAAAAATAAAAACACAGATGATAGCCTATGCTGGAGAGGATGCAGAGCAAGGGGAACACTCCTCAATTGTTGGTGGGAGTGTAAACTTTTTCAGCCATTTTGGAATGCAGTATGGCAGTTTCTCAGAAAACTGTGAACCAGTCTCCCCAAGGATACCACAATACCACTACTGGGCATATACCCTAAAGATGCACGTTGGTACTCCAAAAGCATTAGCTCAACTGTGTTCATGCCAGCATTATTTGTAATAGCAAGAACCTGGAAACAACCCAGATGCCCCTCTACTGAGGAATGGATTAACAAATATATACTCTATACAATGGAGTACTACTCAGCAGCAAGGAAAAAAAATGATATTCTAAAATTTGTAGGCAAATGGATGGATATGGAGAATATCCTCCTGAGCGAGGTATCACAATCCCCAAAACAGAAGCAGGGGATGTACTCATTCATTAGTGAACTTTAAAAAAAAAAATAGAGATGTCATTGTACACAAGAACTCAAGGCTAGCACAGAGCTAAATGACACAATGCCTCTCTTGTACATTGATGGCCTTTGGCAGGGGTATGGTTGAGGAAAGACTTGTTTTCTTTAAGGGTCTGGCCATAGGGAGTTTCATTATGCTCCAGTAAGTAAATGAGCAGTATGAATGCGCATTTTTTGTAAATGGAGAGATTATAAGAGGGGGCATGAATCTGAGAGGTCTAATAACTGAGTTTGATAGAGTGCATGATGTAAAATCTCCAGATTTTATATATATATAAAATAAAAAAGATAAAGAAATTGCATCCTTTGGGTGTATACCCAAAAGTGCTATTGCTAGATCACAATGTGAATTTATTTTTCTTTTGTGAAAACCCACCGTACTAATTTCCAAAGTGGCTGTACAAATTTACATTCCCACTAGCAATGGAAGCGTGTTCACCTAATTCCACATCCTTAACAACATAGACTGTCATCAGGGTTTGGTTTTAGCCATTCTCATAGGTGTAAGATGGCATCTCAGTGTTGTTTTGATTTGTGTTTCCTTGATGGCTAAGGATGTTGAGCAATTCTTTTTTTTTTCTTTTTTTTGAAGTCCAAAGACACGTTTAATTGAACTGGAACAACACAAAGATCATTTGTATTATGTGTCTGCAAAGAACAGTAGAAACAAACATTTAGGAAAATGTATAAAATTTTATTGTGTTGGAAATGGGATATAACACTAGGATAATTTACTTTTTTATTATGAATAAATCATATATTTTATCCATGTAAACCCTTGTTCAAACTCCCTTCCACCTTCTGCCCTTTCCAGTCACTCTCTCTTTTCCACATCAGTGTTTTTCAGTCATTTGAGTTTCTTCTGTTAAGAATTCTGCTTAGATATGTACCCTATTTAATTGGCTCATTTGGATTTTAGACCTCTAGTTTCTCATGTTCTTTATATATTTTAGAGTGTATATTTGCTTTTTCTTAGGTATGTTAAAAACTATGTAGAAATGTTAGAGAAGATCTGGCAGAACATGCAGATATGCTTTCTTGCCCCTACTTTCTTTAAAAGTTCGATAACCAAGAAAAGTAAATGAAGCAGAGAAATACCTGACCAGCTTACAGAAGACATAATGATCTGAATGGTTATCTTCAATTGCTAAAGAACACTTTAAGAAATAATTCCATCATAACTGTATTAACATTATCAAGGTCTACTTTTTAATTTTCTTTACGAACATTTTTATTTATATTTTATAAATTTATAATACATTTATTATTTAAAATAATTTCAATTTATGTATTATTTTTGATTAATATTAGTTGGTATAGATCCTGTGTTTAAACAATTTACTTTTAACAACTTGTTTATTCATCACAATAACTTCATGAAGAATTCACTGCTATTACATTCATATTCGTATAGGAAAAAACAATGTTCTCACAGCAAGGTAATTTGCTCAGGCAATGTAGTCAGTTGGTAAATAGTATTGTTGCAAGACATATTCTGCTTGTATTTTTTTTAAAATTTTAAATCACCTTTTTTATAACTTAATTTTTTGAGAATTTCATTTATGAATACTGTATTTACATCAATTCTACATCTGTTTTCTCCTTGAAACTCTTCCTGTTCTCCCTAAACTCTCAATTACAGAACCCAATATAATTTCTAATTATAGTGTAAATACTTATTTTTATACCCACAGATAAAACTTCATTGAAGTCTAATTTTTTATCAGTGCAACTTTTGATACAAAAATATTCTTCTGGTTAAAAACTTTAATAAAGACTTTTTAAAAGTTATTAATTAGAAAGATAAGTTGGAGGAGTAACAAAGGTATCCTGTCAAAAACTGAAGTGTTGTTTATGGAAACACATGTAGATACAAAAACTGTGAATTCGGATATTTTATCTCTAAAAGAGTGATTTAAAATTACCCCAAATCTAAACATTATTGTTGGTGGATTTTGTGAGGCAAATCTTTAAAATGTTAGAATTGATTGAAGAAAAGAAAAGATAAAATGATAAAAAGGTTTCTAAAATTCCTATCTTTGTACAATTCTTTTTGTTCAAAAGATTATGAGCTGTTTTTCCTGACATATGTTTCTCGCTAGCTAGTTAAATGTTACAATTGATTAAGGGAAGAGGAATTCTGTATGATAACAGTACTATTATTGCTAAATTTCTACCAGTTCATAGACAAATCTTTCCCTGTTTTAAACAGACTTCCTAAAGCAGAGTTAAACAGTAACATGAGTTACTTGTTTTACCTCTTCTCTTGGTACCCATTAGCCATAAATGGCTTGGCCTTCTACCTACTCCTTTTTTTTTAATACCTCAATATACCATGGTTTTCAGTGATAAGTAAATAATAGCATTGACTAACATTTTCTCATAGGCGAGGTTAGAAGATAAAAGTCCTGGGGACAAAACAACAAGAGGGTACACTTATGAACAGGTGTTTAAAAAAAATAAAGTGGCTTGAGATGTGACTATGCAGTTAAGAGCACTCATCATTCTTCCCGAGGACCAATGTTGTATTGCCAACTTCCACACAATGGTTATCAATTTCTTTGTACCCTTCTCTGTTTTTTTCAGCTACTACACACACAATTCTCACAAATATACATGCAGACAAAGCACCTATACATATGAAATAAAAATAAATTTTTCTTTAATTTTATGATAAAAATCAATTCTACATGCTTCCTGCCATTAATTGATATGAAACATTCAGTGTAATGAAAACTAAGGAACACCGGTAAGTAAGGTTGCATTTTTAAAAACAGCAAGTTCAACATAGTTATTGGGTCAGTGGGACCATGGAACTGCCTGCTGCCTGCCCAGGGAGTGGATGGGGTTGTTGTGGAGAAGAAAGAATGACCTGATGTGGTGGGAGAGGGAAGGGACCTTGAATAAGGATATACAAGGTTAGAAAGAGTGACTTCTTTGTTAAAATAATAATAATAAGAAGAAGAAGAAGAAGAAAAAGAAGAAGAAGAAGAAGAAGAAGAAGAAGAAGAAGAAGAAGAAGAAGAAGAAGAAGAAGAAGAAGAAGAAGAAGAAGAAGAAGAAGAAAGAAAGTGAATTAGATACAATTCTTTGGACTCACCAAAATGGGATAAAAATGAAATATTTTCTTTGAATTTGTCAATTGTTAATGAACTGGATATTACTCACATATTGTTTGTTTATATTGTATATAATTATTGTACCTATTGTATATAGTTTTTCCTATGTTATAACCTTTTATATTTTTGACACAAAAGAGGATTTATAGTGATAAGTTATATATTTAATAAAACCTTAGTCTGGGATATCAGAGAATAGATCTACCCACAGTCAATCCAGTAGAATCAGAGTGTGGTAACTCACACCTTTATTCCCATAACTCTAGAGACAGAGATCTTTTTGTGTTTCTGTGAGTTCAAGGCTAAATACCAAATAGTAGTAGCCCACACCTTTAATCTCAACCTGTATGTGAAACAACTGGGCAAAGAAGGTATTTAAGGCAGGCATAGAAAAACAGATTCATTCTGTAGAAGTGATGAGTAATGAGACTGAGGAAGCTGGAAGACAGCTGGGTGAGATTTGACTGTGGTCTGTTTCCTCTCTTTGATATTATAGCCTTTCTCCAAAAAAAAAAAAAAAGAAATTTAATTTTCTTTTTCCTTTTTATTCTTAAAATCTTCACTTACAATTAGAGTGACTTAGAAACATATACTAATTATAATCTGGAAATGAGGGAGTCAACTTTTCAGTACATGTCAAAATTAAAAAGGGAGTTGACAAAACCTGAGTACTTCATCATTTTGACATCAGAATTTTAGATAATGTAAGAAACAAAGGAAGCAAAATGCGAATGTTCCTAGGAATTTTTCTTTAATTATTGGAACTATAGGGACTCTGATTTCATTTCTTGAGGTCAAAAACTATAAAGATCACTAATTTATAAACAAACAAATATAGGAGTATAAGACCTATTATCTAGACTCCCCACCCTAGTTTCTACTTTTCTCATTTTAGAACATTTTGCTGCCTCTGAATCCTAGAAGAGTTCACAACTTGATTTTGAGCAATCCTACTATTTTCCAGAGAACTGAAAGTTAGATTATATATAAAAAAATCTCAAGCTAAAATCCCAAGAAAATGTTTGTAACGTGTGTGGTTATGCTTACTTACACATATGATCTCATATAATACACATAAAAATACAAGCTAACAAATCACATTAAACCAGAACCAGATAATTTTTGTGTGCTGTTGTGTACAATCCTTTTCTTTGTATTTGAATTTAGCCTTTATAGGTGTTTATAACTATGTACATTAAGCATCTGAGCAACCAAAATATAGACAAATGTGATCAGATGTCTAATGTGAATTCAGAGAATCAACTTTCTTTACAAAATAGTAGAAAGCTTATCAGACCTTTAATTTTTGTTGATGGATCTATAGCCATGTGAAAAAGATATCAATGACTTATAGGAGCAGAAGTTGCATCTGATAAGTGCCACTGAGTTCAAGTTGTCAGGTCAGGCAAATTAGCAGAATTGGCAGTTAAGTCAAATTGGTATAATTTTTTTGCACATGATCTAGTCAGGCTATTGCAACATCCCTAGATACACTGAACGCTCTGAGTCACAAAACATGGCAGTACTGTTGAAACTAACAAAGGTAAAGACAGACTGCCAGAGCACAGTGGGTCCAGTGACTTTTAGGTCTAGTAGCAGGCAACAAATCTACTCTATCCTCAACACTTTTAAAACATTTTCATATTGTCAAATTTGGTTTTATAAAATATAAACTTATAGTCAATAAATATACACCTTGTGCCAAATAAAGCAAGCTATAACATCCCACTTCTACTGAAAGAAAATGACAGTGTCTTTAACTGTATAATAAGAATTACTTTTTGGGCAAACTGATCTTTTTACTCCACACTTACTAGTAAAGAGATCCATTCTTATGCAACCATTCTTGTGTCCTCTTAAAATATTCCTTTAGCAATGTAACCATCTCTTATGCAATTAAAACAGCATATTTCTGTGATTACCATTTCTGTAAGTAAAACTGGTAGAAGAGAGTTTTAGTGTGAATTTTTAAAGATGAGTAAATTCACAGGCCATTTCTGTGTTATCACGCCCTCCTTATCCTCATCTGTCAGTACCTAATGTGTCAGATATGTACTTTTGTCTCAGAGTTCAGTTGAGGTGTTGAGCAAATAAATCATTTTCCCATTACAGGGTATGCATGGAGTTGAAGAGACTACCTTATAATTACTAAGAAAATCCTACCTTGAAATTAATTCATATTACTCATAACATCATATTCTGTACATATTTGGGTAGATAAATAAGACTATAAGCAAAATTGCTTTGCTTTTAATTTTAGAAGTCTATTTGCTCATAATTGACATGACCTATATTCTCACCAGGTTCTACAGCTTAAATTTCGTAATTCATAACTTGCAAAATTACTCTTGACTATTAGCTACTGAATTAAATACAGAATATTCAGATTGAGATTGAAAGCTCATTATTACATGTCGTTAAGCTTTCTACCTTAGGCCATTTTCCCACAAGTCTTTACATTTTAGAAAAACAGTTACTTGTGATTGTTTGTTACTTCATTTTATAATTTTATAAGTAACAGTTCATTTTATAAAAGTAAATTCATTTTATAAAACAATACATTTTATAAAAGCAAAGCTATAATGCTTTACTACTTCTGCTACTACCCCACATTCCAAATTCCTTATGTCAAAATGATACACCATTCCTTCTTGTAACTTAGAAAACATTACAGAAAGAGTAAAAGTCATGAAAGTTCATATACTTGGACTCTGGTCAGAATTAAAAAAGAAAAAATTAGAAGAGAAGCAAAATGAAAAGTATGCCTTTCCCAAAAAAACATTATAATGAATCTGGAGTGGCTATATTAAAGAACAGGGATTCTAAGAATGAAAGCTATATTATCTAGTTGAAAAATTGTTTACATTTCCTATCTCTTTAGAATAGCTTAAAGTGGAACTGTCTTCCTGAGAGGTAATTACTTCATCAAGCAATTGGCCAAGACAACTGGATTAAATGTTTTAATTTTAAAATCACATAATTTTGTGATTATACATTTATATGTACATGTGTGTGCCTTAATGAGTTTATGTGAACTATATGCATGAAGGAGCCTGCAGAGGCAGGAAGGTAGAATCAAATCTCTAGGGACTAAACTCTTACTATCAATAAGGGTTGCTACTGAGACCGCAGGCTGCCAGTAATCTTTCTGTCTAGATTTCAAAGGACATGTCTTATGTAAAACTCAAAGTTTGAATATCAGTATTTTTTACAGGATATTGGAAGTCATAATTACTAATGTAAAGCCATTTGGGAACAAAAAGAAAGCTGTGAAAACATGAACAAGTGCACTCCAGTATTGATGTAAAATAAAGACTATATTAAGTGAATCTGTAGACATGAAAACAGAAAACTGTCATAATCTTAAACCAAATGAAGGTACTTTTAAGCTGTAGGGTGAAATTGATTATACTGGAATTAAGACAATGACTCATACATTTGATTTAGGCATATTTAACTTTAGAAATAAATTCAAATATATATATATACACCACACATATACACACACATATATAGTCAATAGTATTTCTTTAAGGACTATTTCTCCCTTTTCTCTTCATAGAGAAATCTGTTTTTTTTACGATATATATTTTTATTATTACAGAATATAAAAGACAATCTGCAGCAAATCTCAGGTCGGATTGATGTTATTCACAACAAGAAGACAGCAGCCTTGCAAAGTGCCACCGCTGTGGAAAGGGTGAAGCTACAGGAAGCAGTGTCACAGCTGGATTTCCAGTGGGAAAAAGTTAATCGAATGTACAAGGAACGACAAGGGTAGGTAGCATTTTAATTGTCCTGAAAAGTTATGTAGCACTTTTCTTTTTTGAATTATAAATAAAGTCATATTTTTATCCATGTATAGCACTTTTCAAGAAAAGCCTCTAAAATCCATTCAAATAGATTCCATAGGTAAAAAAGACAGAAAGGGAAAAGATACTAATGTAAAATAAAAACATATATTACTAATGGACTGAGTTGCTGAGACATTATGTTTGTATATTACATTATCCTCTAAAATTGCACATAATGTGAAATCTGTTTTGCTCATATAATTTATCTGATTCAAAGCATAAAATATTTATCATATTTTATCTTTACTTCTGTCTATGTATTTATAAGTGTTATGACACTTAGAGCAGTATATTTTAATACAATAATACTCCCTTCATTTTAATTTATTATTTCTATTTGGAAGCTGATATTTATATA
>PVIH01016141.1:30794-46930 GCA_004025045.1 Sigmodon hispidus | reverse complement strand
TAGTGCTGGATCGAAGTCCAGAGTCTAGAGAGGCTATAGATGAATCACAGTTATAGTGTATACCCTAGTGCTGGATCGAAGTCCAGAGTCTAGAGAGGCTATAGATGAATCACAGTTATAGTGTATACCCTAGTGCTGGATCGAAGTCCAGAGTCTAGAGAGGCTATAGATGAATCACAGTTTATAGTGTATACCTTAGTGCTGGATCGAAGTCCAGAGTCTAGAGAGGCTATAGATGAATCACAGTTATAGTGTATACCTTAGTGCTGGATCGAAGTCCAGAGTCTAGAGAGGCTATAGATGAATCTCAGTTATAGTGTATACCCTAGTGCTTGCCTGCCTCATAACATTATGCTGATAGATTCTGTACAGAAGGCAACAGGTTCATCAGATATTCTGATATGACATGAATCAAAGATATTTCAAAATACATAGTTTCTAGCATGGCAGTGAGTGAACAAATGCTAGGTCATTTTATTTTTCCATAAAGACATCTATTATTAAATACTGTGTCTTTTCTTACCAAGAAAGAGGCTTAGTGCTTTGTGAATTTCTTTGGATATTGAGTATGTTGTCTGGACCAAATAAGCAGGTGGCACCAAATGCTATTACCTGGGATAGACCTCAGAGCTAGGACTTTCCAGGGGGCCTGTCTCTTCTCTTCTGGCTCAGAATCATCAACAGTTCTTAGAGTGCACACGACAGGTCTGGGAGTATGAAGCACCTATGTGATCCCAGATAGAAAAAGTACAACAAAGACTCTAAGGTTTATAGAGCAGTGTCATGCTATTTTTTTTTTTTTTAAATGAATGGCTTTTCTGAGGAAGGGATCCTGTCTTGTTTGTAATTTTGATATAAATGTAATACCCGAGCTGATGCTGAATGGCACAACCAGCCATAAAGCTGGACCTTCAATGCCAGGCATAGGAAGTTGTAACAAGATTAGGCCCTAAAGGAAATAGTGTTTACACAACTGCATAGTTCACATTCCAGATGTGTCTTACACTGCTGTACTTTTACCTTTCTGTCCAATCTACACTTGCAGGTGTGTGGAGAACTCCTGCAACCGAGGAATTCTTAAAAACTCAAACCTTCTCACAGAAGTTTCTACTCTGTTTGTCACCCTCGGCAGAACGGGCAAGCAAAGCATTCAACAGAGGGCAGTGAGACTGGAGAACCATCCTAGTGGATGGAGCTCAGTGTATCTTGGTACTAGCTTTCTGGGAGCACTAATTTAAAGACAGAGTTTTATTTTGACTCACAGTTTTGGATAATTAATTTAGTCCATGATAAGTTAACCCTTTGCTGCAAGGCTTATGATGAGACAAGTTGGAGATAGGACCTTCAGCAGAGGACCTTGGGGGACATTATAGACTCAAACTCCAATGTTCTCTCTGCCATAGAACGGGGGGGGGGGGTCATCTGAAGTGGTAAGATTCTGTATCAGGTTCTGGAGAGGGTTTGAGAGGATTTCAAAAGAGCACAATTGGAAGATTTGAACAGAAAGTTCTAGAGAATGCTTGGCTTTCTTGAGATAGCCCCTAAGAGTGTGAAGAGAAACAATTTTATTTTATTTTTTTAACCTCATTTGAATGGTTGTGATTTAGTTCATTGAGGAATTTATAAAGAACACATTCTTGCTCTGGATGCTGGAGCATTTCCATCAGCATTTCCAGGCCTCTTAGGAAGGCTTTCTAAATGGACTAGGCATGCAGTGACCATAACCTAATTGAACTGGCTTTTATATCAGAACCATTCTTGAGATATTTCAATAACCCCAAATTTAATTAATACCTGAAGGGATTGATCCATTCACTTGGCAGAGATCTTGATTATAGGGAAACATCACCATGACTGGCTAGATATCTTTTTCAAAGAGACAAACAAAATTTTATGTTTCTGCTGAAAATACCTAAGTTTCTGTAGCATCTGGGGAGTAGCACACCTCACTGAGAAACCCTTCATGATGATGAGCACAGGCCTAGAGCCTGTGAGTCTTGTGATAGTTTGAATGTGGGTTTCTCACAAACACTGATATGCTGAGAGCTGCCCCTGTAGGCATGGTGCTGAGGAAGTGAGATCTTTAAGAGGTAGGTTCAGGGGGAAGGGAGCCTGAACAAGGGGTATATGGATTTAAAAAAAAAGACTTTTTTTTTCATAAAATAAAACCAAAACCAAAACAATAATCATAAAAACCACAGCTCAGTGATGGTAAGTCCCCTGGGATCAGGAGCCCTGCAGTGACAACCTCAGTGCCTGTGGGAATGTAAATTCAAGCAGACAGGTGTAGAATGTTGATGCACTTTCTGAAGTTCTCACCTTCAACCCCTAGTGTGTGTTTAAGTTTTACTGAGAAATAAATCTAGGACCTGGATTACCCTAGACAAGTGTCCTGCACTGACTTAACACCCTCTGAGCTCCCTCTCTTTGGGGGGGGGGTGGGGGGGTAGGGGGGGTGGAGGGTAGAAGAGCCTTGAGACAGGTTTCCATGTAGTCAAGACTGATTTTGAACTCTTTCTACATCCAAGAATGGCCTTGGACCCTGGATCCTCATACTTCTGACTCCAGTGGGTGTGATTAGAGCTATGCACACTATGCTTGGCGGTAAGTTATAATTTCTCGGTGTGATAGACCAATCAGGTTGGCCACTGGGATTCTGAACTTGAGATCCCCCAGAGAAACTTTCTTTTTTTTTTTTAAATCTGTATTCCTTCCCTTTTTTTTTTTCAAACTTTATTTATTTATTTGCCTTGGTGTTTGCCTGGAACTGGAACTACAGACAGTTGTTAGCTGCCATGTGGGTGCTGGGAATCGAACCTGGGTCCTCTGGAAGAGCAGATGGTGCTCTTAACCGCTGAGCCATCTCTCCAGCCCCGAGAAACTTTCTAGAAGGCTGTAGGAATATCAAAAGATGAGGGTAGGTGGGCACTAGGAAAAACTTGATGCACACATATAAGAATTTGTTACAGCAATGGTTGCCTAGCAACACTGTTCCCCTCCTGAACCACATCATCTTCCACTCACTTATTGAGACATCTGTACTTCTTCCATCTTTTTAATTTTTTTAAGAAAGACTTTAACTAAAAAAAAAATAGAATAGATATTTATTCATTTATTCAGTGAGAAAAAGCTTCCCTATGTTGCAAGAAGTCACCCTAGGGCTGGAGAGATGGCTCAGTAGTCAAACCAAAACCTGTGAGTCGCAACTTTTGTCAATATCAGATCTTTACATTATGATTTGTAACACTAGCAAAATTATAGTTATGAGGTAACAATGAAATAATTTTATGGTTGGGGTGACCTCAGCATGTGGAACAGTTTTAAAGGGTCACAGTCTTGGGAAGGTTGAGAACCACTGGATCAAGCTATTGGAGAGGACCTGAGCTCATTGTACCCATGTCAGAGAAGAATTTCAGCCATCTGTCAATAATCTTGTGAAATCCAAGTCCTGTGAAGATTTAGCTCTTCACAGGTAAAGGGTAAAGTGTTCAAATTTCAAATCAAACCCATATCAGTTCCACTGATTCATAGAAATTATTAAATAGTTTTCAGAGAAATACACTCACCTTTATTAAGTGCATAAAACACAAGAACAAAATTGATACTTATAAAACCTCAGACACATGTGAATACTGACTCTTATTTGGTTAGATTTCTAACTTGATATTCCCAAAATTATTTCTCAGAACCAAGCTTTATGCAAGGAAATTGCATTCATTTCAATAAGCTTTAATTTGATTATATGCTTAAATATACATCTTAAGAATTAAAATAACATTTTTCATTTTGACTTCTTTAAAGGATATGTGTCTCCTGATGTGAAACAATATACCAAGTCTATGTTGAACATTGTTATCATGAGAATTATTTTTGAGACAGAGTGTCATTATGCAGCCTAATGTGTCTCTGACTCTTGACCCTTCTGCTTGGCCCCTGAGTACTGAGATCACAGCTGGGTACTGCCATGTGAACATAATTGTTACCATTTATCTTTGCAGGCTGAGAGTCTCATCACCCTCTTGTAACATAGTTGGCAAATTCTCAATGTGGTGTTTAGAGAAATCACTAGAGAATTTGATTTCCAGTATTCTGGAAAGTCTTTGGGAATAACGAGTTTAACCTTTTTAAAAAAATCATGTTGCCACCCAATATCTTTTGCCTGGGAACTTAACTCCATTTAGTAGATTTTATTAAAGCACCTGTCTTGTAGGGATACATCTGCTTCTGCCTGACATCTCAGCAGAGCTGCACAGAGGCCAGTATGGAGGACTGCTTGTTTGTATTTCTTCTCTGCTGCCTGTACCTTTGGGGTCACAGGGAGTGTAGCTGTAGGCAAAGAGCAGAGGCTTGGAAAATGAAGGTCTGTGTGTCAGTGTATCCAGCTTTCCGACCAACCTCTTGACCCTTGGTTCCCAGTTGGTCAAACTGGTTAGAGCAGAGTCTTTGCCAATAGTGGGGGAAGGTCAGATTTAGAAATACAAGCTTTCTGCTCCACCCCCCTCCCAGCTAATCAATGACAATTATTACCAACAATGATATATGATGGGGCATTTTCTTTTAAATCACTGATTTTGACCCATAGTAGAGAAAGCTCTCATGCAGATCTGTCAGAGATGTTTAATGCATAGGGCTGTCACTTTTTCCTTGCTTTAAAAGGTACTGTAGCATCTAAACACAAATCCAAATCAAAACTGCTTTCCTAAAAAAGAGCTGCTTCTAATTACCATCTGTCTCCTGATTACGGGTTATCTGCATTCATCCGTGACTAGTAATTCATAATTTATAAAGCCCTACTCTGCCACTTGCCTTAATAGCCCCATTTTAGAAGTCTGATGTTGTCAAGGATGCTTAACACAATGTTTAGTAATGGAAACGAGCCTCTATCAATTATTTCTGAAGTAAGTCTTGTAAAGAAGGAAGCAATTTCCCAATTTACCTCTGAGCATCCTCATCCCTAGTCAGGTCCTTGCAGAAGCAAGAGCCTGGAAGGTACAAAACATACCCTGGTTCCAAACCCCACTTCTCTGAAGGAGCTTGCTCTGCTCACTAGGGACCTTTTTGGCAGCATGATCCCAGTCTTCCACTCTCTCCAGAGCATTTTGGGAATGATTCCATCAGCAATATGGGTTCTGGCAAGCATGGAGTCAGTATTTACAGCCGATGACTGACAAGCCTCATTCCTATGAAGAGGCTGTTTTTGGACCTGAGAGTACTGAGACATCTGTAAAATCACAGCATGGATACCAGGAGTGCCAAACAGGAGGAGATGCCTAAGCAAGGTGGATTGGCTTGGTTGTTAATCTAATCCAGGACACAGTCTTGGGGTAGAGAGCGGGAACTGCATTCCATGTATCGTAAGGGCTGACAGTACTGGCTAAAGCTTCGTAGCATGAGGTAAGCCATCTAACATTTTTTATTTGTTTTTCTAGACAGAGTTACTCTGTATAGCTCTGGCTGTCATGGAACTCAATTTTTAGATCAGGCTGGCCTCAAATTCACAGATATCCACCTGCCTCTGCCTCTCGAGTGCTGGGATTTAAAGGCCACCACTGCCCAGAACCATTTATTTTTTTATTTTATTTATTTTTTTTAAACTTTATTTATTTATTTATTTATTCATTTGTTTGCCTTGGTGTTTGCCTGGAACTGGAACTACAGACAGTTGTTAGCTGCCATGTGGGTGCTGAGAATCGAACCCGGGTCCCCTGGAAGAGCAGACGGTGCTCTTAACCGCTGAGCCATCTCTCCAGCCCCCCAGAACCATTTATTTTTTAATGTGTTTTCCAAGAAAATAATTGAGTTGAGCAAAACCCTTTGTTAGCTTGCTCTGAGCTTTTGAGTTTTAATTCTGTCCTTTCCTTTCTGGAGCCCTTTTTGTTCTTGTTAAATCACATTTGTTTAAGCATGTCCAGAAATTAATAACATCCATGAAACTGAAGGTTTCTAGTCTTGATTCCTTCTTCCCTTAGACATTTCAACAGTGCCTTTTATTTACCTTCAGAGCTTAGAGTTCACTAGCTGATATATGGGTCATGTTTTGATCATTTCTGCTTGATTTTAACAATGAAAATGGGATACGCACAATGCATAGAAATAATTTAATAATATTCAGACCAAGTTGAACTTTGGTTGAAGCTCCAGCTCAACTCCTTACTCCCCGTGACCTTAGACAATTATTCAAGATACCATCTTGTATACAAAGTAGATAAACACGTCATACTATAAAAAGCTGGCCATTCAGGACTCAACCTCCACTCTGTGAGAGTTCTGGAATCACGTGGAGGCTTAATTTTGCTCGTGAGTTTCATCCTCTCTACTTCCTTCATTGTTTTCTTCTATCCTTCTAAGCGACTCACTACCATGATGAATTATGAGCATTCTATCATGGCAGATTCACACGCTCTCACTACTGGCTTCTGTACCTAGATGTTTATCTGACCTTGATGTGCTCTCTATCCCAACAATTCTCTAACGTCAGTTAATGCTGTCATCTTTTCTAAGATTTATTTTGTTATTCTCTTCTGTGTATTTGTGTGTCTGTATACATGCAGAGAAGCCCAGCATCCAGAGAGGGTACTGGATCCAATGAAGCTGGACTTACAGGCAACAGCATGTGAACTGATTCAAACTCAGATCCTCTGCAACAGAATCTAGTGCCATTAACTGCTGAACCACCTTTCCAGCTCAACTCATCTTTGGTTCTCTGTTGGGAGCCAAAGTCAACTTAGCCCTATTTTATAAGTTAGCTCCTATAGCTAGCCAGCAGTCTTTACCCTAGATAGCAATTTACCAGAAGACTACATCCTTATTGTTTTAGGTAGTTCCCCTGATTCTCTCAGCTCAGCAGGTAACATCCTCCAGACCCTCAACCAATAACAGATTTCCATATTAATCATACCCTGTCTGTTACTCCCCCTCACAGGCTTGCCACATTCTTTTGTATATCCCACCCCCTTTCCTCCCAGCTACCTGCATGGCAGAGATTCTGTATAAATATTGGCTGAAACAATAAAGCTTAGGAGGACCTGAACAGAGAGATTTGTCTTGTCCTTCCGTTCTTTGTGTTCCTGCCTTCCATTTGTTTTGTTCCTAGATTCAGGTCCATGCTGAAAACCCTGCTGGTCTGGGCAGTTCTCATGCATGTGTACCTCGAGGCACTGTATCCTGTCTTCACTTCCCTTTCTACTCAGATTAGAGTTGATGCCCCATCCTGGTAGACACCTCTTGTGCATGTCAGGACTTTTTTTTTTTTTTTTTTTTTTTAACTTTATTTATTTACTTATTTGCCTTGATGTTTGCCTGGAACTGGAACTACAGACAGTTGTTAGCTGCCATGCGGGTGCTGGGAATCGAACCCGGGTCCTCTGGAAGAGCAGACAGTGCTCTTAACCGCTGAGCCATCTCTCCAACCCCCATGTCAGGACTTTTGTAGACACATTTTCTAGGGACTTACTCAGTAAGCAAACATGCAGTCATGATTAAATGTAAATCTTCACCTCGTAGTCCATTAATTACTACTGGGTGATGCCACACAACTGTATTGATTAGCTCTTGCTTTAATTCACTACCACAGATGTCAATGGAATAGTCAATGCCACTCAGGGATTTTCTAACACTTCCCCGGAAGATCAGTTTTCCTGTCTAATATGACCACAGCATGGCCTCTTCATTTTCCTCACATTTATGCATTCTTCGATCAACAAAGACAGTTCCAGCTATTATTATGTATGAATTCCTCCACTAGCCTACACTTCCCATCCTTGCCCTGGCCTCTGGGAGGGAAAGCAGCACCTCCAATCATCTTTGATCCACTGCAAGGTTTTATTCACAAGTCTTTGTATTCTTCTCCCCACCTTATGTTCATGTTGTGACAAGCTTCCTGCTGTCCTTGGATATAGTGACTAACAGGTCGTCATTCCTCTGTTTGGAGGTTCTAGCAGGGAAGCACAGCTATGCATATACCCTTGACCAATGACTGGTCCTCCTGTATTTGGGGAAGTACACAGCTTTGCAGCTTCGGGAGGGATGCACATGAAGTGGTGAGAAAGAAAGGGGACATTTCCAAGCCAGCCAGATCAGCCAAATCAACCCTGGGGTGACATGTCGAAGTCAGACAGCCCCCACATCTGACTGACCCCTTTCTTAACAGAGTGTATATACAGGTGACTCAAGGATTGCTGGGGCACAACGTTTGATGCAGAAAACATTCCCAGTGTTAACTGGGAATTTAACAGCAACACAGCAAACCACTATTGCTTACTTGGAGCTAATTAACTTCTCTGAGGGTTTGTTTGTTTTAAAATTTACTCTTATTTATTTGTGTGTGTGTGTGTGTGTGTGTGTGTGTGTTGTGTGCCCCTTCAAAGCAGAAGTAATAAACTACAAATCTCCATCACTGTGTGCAGGTGGACTACAGCAATGTGATGACAAACACATCAGGCACACCAATATAGACTGTCTCCTTAGCAGCTGGCTTGGAGAAGGGACTGTTCAGTTCAGTTCATGAGATCTGCATGGTGGAAAGATAGAGTTGATAATGTCAGTTGTCTTCTGACCATAAGACAAACAAATCAGTAAAATAAGTAAAGTAAAGCAACCTGCTAGGTTGGGGGAGAAGAAAACATTGTGACTATATAGTTTGGCAATGCTCAGGGGGGAGTGCTGATGGTGTAGGGAAGTAGGAATCCTTCCTTTCAGGGTGCTCTGGGACCTGTTTTTAGGTGTTACCCTTTAAATTCAAAACCAGCAACATTGCTTTTTGGCTCTGCCAATGTCCTATCAATAATGACTTTCTCTTCTGAATACTTGGAGTCAACCTTAGTTACTTGCACATAGGAACTTTTCCTTGTGATAGTAAAGGACAAAAATGCTTTTCCTCTCTGGTGAAAAGCAGATAGAACACAAGCAGCCTTCTAAGAGGGTCCCCAATAGTTATTATCTATGGTGGTATGAGTGAGAAATGTCCCCCTAGGCTCAGATTCTTGAACTCCTGGTCCCCGATGGGGAGATTATTGATAGTATTATTTGGGAAGGGTGTGGAGCCTTCATGAGGGCAGCCTTGCTGGAGGAAGTACTTCAGTGTGGGGAGGGCTCTGAATTTGCTATCTACCTGCCTGCCTGCCTGCCTGCCTGCCTGTCTGTCTCTCTGCCTGTCTCTTTGTCTTTCTGTCTGTCTCCCTCTTCCTTCTGTCTTTGCCTTTGTCTCTCTCTTTCATGCATATGGGTAGAGATTTGACCTCTCAGGTTCTTTCTCCTGCTTTCAGATGTTCTGTTGTTGTCGTCCGTCCGTCCCGTCCCATGTCGTGTCCCCCCCCCCCCACGATGGACTATCATCCCTCGGGAAGTGTAAGGCCAAATAAGCTCTTCACTAAGTTTCTTTCTGTCATGGTGTCCTATCACAGTAACACAATAACTAATATGTTGCCTTTTGGTGCAACTGTAGTCAGTCCAGCTGTCTACTTCTTTGTAGAGTCAGCACCACGTGTGGCCAAATTTTACCAGCAGTCAGAGCCTAGACCAGGGGGTTCCAATACAATAATATGTGGAGAAAATGATATGTATTATTTCCCTTTTATGTCTCAGTTTTGGAAAATAAGGATTACCATTGGTAACAGTACCCAGTGTGTATATAAATAAAAGCTGTAGCAAGGTTGAAGTTGAATAGTCCAGAGGAAATTTAAGTAATTTAAATTTTGTTTCTTATAACTCTCCAGAGCAACCGGAATGATACTTAAGTATTTGACTAACAAGAGCCATGAGAACAACGTGATTCATTATTTTAAGCCACTAAGATATGAAACAATTTATTACATAGCTACAGATAAAGAAAATATGGTGTTAAAGGTTGATTTATTATAGGAGGGAATTGTTTACAACAAGAACAGAGGGTGAAACCCAGGGAAAAATGTACTCATCAAAGAAAAATATTAATGTAGTTGGCCCCTATAAGCTCGTAGGGAGTGGCAGTATTAGGAGGTATGGTTTTGTTGGAATGGGGATGGCTTTGTTGGAAGAAACATGTCACTGTGGGGGTGAGCTTTGAGGTTTCCTATGCTCAAGATACCACCCAGTGAGTTAGTCAACTTCCTATTGCCTCTGAGTCAAGACGTAGGACTCTCACCTCCAGCACCACGTCTGCCTGAATGCCACCATGTTCTCTGACATGATAATGAACTGAACTTCTGACACTGTAAACAAGCCCCTTGAATTAAATGTTTTCATTTACTAGACTTGCTGTGGCCATGGTGCCTTTTTACAGCAATAAAAACCCAAACTAAGACAAGAACTGAGAAAAGTTCTGAGCTAGAAGGAGGGAGGGAGGGGGGAAGAAGAGTGGGAGAGGAAAGGAGAGCTAGGGAGAGGAAGAGAATTGGGGACAGAGCAGACAGGGAGGGAGGGAGGGAGGAAAGGGGGAAGAAGGAAGAGCTAAAAGCCAGGATAGACTTGGCAAGGAAAAAGCATTTCTTTTCTTTCCTCGAGATGGGAATAAGAGGTGGGGATAAAGCAGCCAGGATGCAGGATAAGCATAGAGGTGACTGGAGTCATCGCCTTCTCAGCAAGCAGGACTCATGGACCATCTACCGGGACTGAGGCGCTTAGAGTAACCGAGTCTGATTTGTGAGCTAACACTTACTTGGTGTTTATTTTGTGTACGACCTAGTGTTAAGAACTTTCAAAACCTAGTCTCATTTAAATTTTTTTTTATCAGTTTTATGAGACAATTGACATTATTCTCTTGAATTAATTAATTAGCTTATTTATTTATTGAGTCAGAGTTTCACTATATAGCCCCGGATGTCCTGAAACTGGGTATGTAGATCAAGCTGGCCTTGCTCTCATGGAGATCCTTCTGTCACTGCCTCTTGAATGCTGGGATTAAACTCCAGGCTCATGCTCTGAATTTTATGGATAGAGAAGTAGAGACCACTGTGAGTTAAGAGGAAAATGGATTCTGTAAGGTACCATAAAACAAACCCCTAGTTGTAGGTAAAGTTTTTTTGTTGTGACCACTGGTCTCCCAAATAACCACAGGGAGACATTATAAATTCTCAGCCAATAGCTTAGGCTTGTTACTAACTAGCTCCTTCAACTTAAATTAACCCATATTTCTTATTGACATTCTACCACATGCTGGTACCTTTTTTCAATACAGCATGTTCATCTCCTGCTTCCTTTGCATCTGGCTTTCGACCTTCTTCCCAGAGTCCTCTCCGTTTGGATCTCCTACCTAGCTATTGGCCAGTCATCTCTTTATTAAACCAATCACAAGGCATCTTGTCAAAGAGACATCTCCACAGTGTACAAAAAGATCATTCCATGACACCTAGCACTCCCCATGCTCTTTGCAGGGTTTTCTCAAGAGCAAGTGTTGTAAGAAATTTAAGAATGAGTAAGCCTCAGATGAGTCAAATGGAAGAAAGAAATATAGGACACCAGGCCTTCTCAGTTCCAACCCCCCCAAAAGATGCAAAGATTGACTGCCTTTGCTCTTTAAACTGGCTTTTAATAAGCACTAGCCAGCTATGTCAAGAAATACCTAGAGGGAAGACCTCATTTTGCAGAGCAGAAAGCAATGAGTCTTTAGACAACACAAAACCACGATGCACAGTTCAGTTTTTTTTTTTTTTTTTTTTTTTTTTTTTTTTTTTTTTTTTTTTTTTTTTTTTTTTTTTTTTTTTTCTGGGAAGGAACAACCATGCAAGCAGCTTATGGGTAGCTTGATTGTGAGACTTTTGTTATCATCTCATGCTTTGCATTAAAGTAACAAAGTAGGGCTAGAGAGATGTGACAGCTCAGTGGTGCAGACATGAACCTTGCCTTGCAGAGGACCTGAGTTTCATTCCCAGCACCCATGTCAGGCTGTTCACAAACACCTATAAATCCAGCTTCAGGGCATATGACACCTCAGAACTCCCTAGACACCTGCACTTATGTTCCAACAACCTCCTTCCATACACATAATTAAAAAGGAAATCTTAAACTATCAGAAATGCTATTTGCTGGCTCGAGGGCTAGAAAGTAGATTTCTTCTCTCTGGGGACCAAGTGGATAGGATAACATCATCAAAGCTTGTTTCTAAGGCTGAGGTCACTGTGATGACAGAAATCTGATGCTGTGGCAGCTGAGAGTTCAGGAGGCCAGGACACTGGCATCAACACTCCATTAGTGGGAATAATTTATGTTTAATAAAATGTCATGGTAAAGAAACAAATTCAGAAAATTAAAATAAGAAGTAAAAGGAAACAAACAACAATAAACACATATACACAAAGGAAATAAGGGGGTTAGGGAGAAGGCTCAGTGGTTAAGAGTACTAACTACTCTTGCAGAGGACCTGGGTTCAATTTCTAGCACCCACATGGTGGCTCACAACAGTCTTTAATCCCAGTTCCAAGGGATCTGATACCATCTTCTGACCTTTAACAGCACTAGGCGAAAACATGATGTTTACATATATATGCAGGCAAAATGCACACATAAAATAAATTTAAAAACAAAGAATTGCTGATAAATCAGGCAAGAGCAAGGCACTCCTGCTGTGGGCAGACCTGGCTCAGCTCTCTAGTAATCATTTCCCCCATAGAATAGCAACATGATACATTGATGTTAACTCCAAACAAATGACTGGATTTCGACTTGAAAGTTCTTTTCCATCATTAACTAGTGTGCACAAGAGTTATAAGATCACGCAAGTCCTCAATGAGAACATCAAATCTCTAAACTGAACCACACTGAAAACTTTATGCTGCTTGACCTGGTAATTATATTTCTGAAAAATCTACTGAGATAACCAGAAAGTTTGAAAATCCTATGCAAAGATTCAGCTTAAAGCTGAGGGAAAGCCTGAGCTCACCCTCCAGCTTCGCTTGCTGTTAGCTCCTTAGAGTAGCCAACTTCAAAGGTCCTGTAGCCAAGCATGCACTGATTAGCTTTGCTGTAGGTAATGACTCTGATGTGGGTAATGATGGCAATGGAGATAGCACAATGTGAGAGGCACATGCTGGCAGAAGCTTTCAGTTAGCCCTGCAAAAGTGTCTGTTAGATCCCCCTTTGGAGCAATTCAGAAGCATGGTGCAGACCACTATTGCTTCCCCTCCTTAGTCCTGGAAGTACCCTGCTTCTTTATCTAACAGGTACCCTAAACCATTGTTGGGGTAGCTGGTTAGAGACCATCTCAGTTACATAATTTGCTGATTGCAAAAAACCTCATTTCAGCATTAGGTGCCCTGTGTGTTGGACAAAATGGGCCTGGTATAGTGACACATGCAAAGATGTTAATTATGTTTTTATAAGGGTTGAGAAAATGTTAGTCAAGGGTGGTTGTACAGACCTGCAACCCCACACCAGGGAGCTGAAGCAGGAAAATGAGAATACTTGAGGGAAACCTGGTTTTGTTGCATAGGAAAAAAAGGCCACTTAAATGATATTGAGTGATGTGATCTACACCTTGTAATCCCAGCATTTGGGAGGTGGAGCTGAGATCAGAAGTTTGCAACTAACCTGGGCACATGAGTCTCAAACAAAAATGGAAACAAAAACCATATTTAAAAATTTGAATATCCCCAAAATAGTAATATGTAGAAAAAGAAACAGATTGTCTTTATTTTATGCCTCAGTTTTTTTACAGCACTCAGTGTGTGCATAAATAAAACATGCAGCTAGGTATCAAGTGTTGACTACTGAGGTGGAAATTCCAGCAATTTACGTTTCCGCCCAGGTACTCCTCAGGTACTCCTCCCAGCTTCCTGCTGCGGTCATGAGAGAAAGCAGTGATTTTAAGTAAAGCTTTTCCATGATAGGACATTCACTTTTCCAGCCTGGACAGAGCATCATCCTCTTACATTATCTCTAAAATTACTTAAAATGAGATGGAGGGGATGTGAGAGTGGCTCAGTGAAGTGCTTATGCAGGAGGACCTGAGTTCAGTCTCTGACACCCATGTAAAAACTGGGTTAGATAATCTCAGCTCCGAGGACACCAGCCAGTTTAGCTGCATGGTGAGCTCTTGATTCAGGGATGAATCCTGTATCACAAAATGAGGTGCAGGGAGACTTTAGAAGACAGATGGCATGGATATCTGGCTTCCACATGTATGTGTAGACACCTGTGCACACAAAATATATAAACTATTCTAAAAATAAGATTTAGATTTCCAAAATATTTAAACTTTGGTTGGGATCATTTGAATGAATGCCAAGCCTAGACAGTAGGAATGTAGTTCAGTTAATGGGTCCCCAAGATTTTAGAATCAACTTGATGTTCTGCTAAAACACAGGTGAGGATTGAGGCTCTGCAATTCTGACAAGCTCTCAGGGGCTTCAGCTGCTGTGGCCCATGAAGCACACTTGGAGTGACAGTGAAGAATCCCTATCTGAGCACACACAATAAGGCATTCCCCTTTACAGGATGAGAGACTGAAAACAAATGGGGCTAGCAAAACCAGGGATGTGTGTGGTGTCTGGAAATCCCTCACACTAGGGGAATGTGCTAGGATTACAGAGTCACTAGAAGGTTCTTAAATGATGTCATTGGACACACACACACAAATATGGATATAAAGTATATATGCTTTTAAAAATATGTGTATTTTTGATGAACTTTTTTTTTTTTTTTTAATAGTTTCATGTTTCTCAGGTTTGCCTGGAACTCACTAAGCAGCTGAGGATGTCTTTGAACTCCTGGTTTTCCAGGCTCTATTTCCTTGGTGCTGTGACTGCAAGCATGCACCAACACACCTAGTTTATATGGTCTCAGGGTGAAACCCAGGGCTCTGTATGTGCCTGTCAAGTACTCTGCCGAATAGGCTGCCCCCAGCTCAACTGAAGCCTGCCCTCCAGGAAGCTCTTGCCCATTCATTGTGTGACATCTTTCTTGATGAGGTTGTATCAGTGATCAAAAGAATAAGACACAGTTCTTTCTCTTCTTTTTTCTTCTCCCTTTTCACAAAATCTCTGGTCCCTCAGTAATAAGGGAACCCAGGGCCCCTTAGGTTCCAGGAAATGCTTTATCGAATCTAAAATTAGACAAGAGCCCACTGTCTTGTGCAAAAGCAAATCCTATATACTAATCCGGCAGAAAGCCATCTAGCTTTTAACAAGATTTTATCCTAGTAAATGGCATTCTTCATCTTATCCTGTGACAGATAAATTGAATTAAGCAAGAACCAAGAGCTTGGTAACAGCACATAAATCCTGGGTGAACCCATAGATTTTAGGCAGCCTCAAGGACTTTGAAGAATAAAAATATTTAGTAAGGAGGTAAGTAACTGTTATTAGGGAAACAGATGTGCTTTATCCAGCTGTGGTGTGTCCTAAGTACTTGTTATTGCATGCTCAAAACCCAAGACGTATGTCTGTGAGGTAGCTCAACAGCTCAACAGGTGAAGACTCACTGCAGGCCTGGGGACCTAGGCTAGGCAGATTTCTATGACCCATATAGAGGTAAAGGAAAAATAAATGGACTTCTCAGAGTTGTGCTTTGACCACATGTGTGCCAAGGCACGTGCACCGACCCCTATATTGTGTGTGCTTACACATACAATAATGATAAGTAATATTAAAACTGAACCGATAATAACCAGAACCATTCCCAGAGGCTGGGTAGGACTAGGGGAATGACTGTTAATATCTTAGATTTCCAGGATGAGATGCTCTGAAGTTAGAAAAAGGCCATAACTGCATAGCCTAAGCATTATACTAAAGGGCACTAATCTGTACACCAGTTCTACAGTGTGCAGGCTGCCAGTGTGACTGACTTCTGTGACAATAAAAGGAAAATCATGACAAAAGCAATTACAAGAACCTTTAAAACTGCAGCTAGGAGTCCTTTAGAGAACAGGGCTTATGCACAATGCCAGCTACTTCCCAGAATAGGAACTTTGGTCAGTTCTCACTTTTGACTTTAAGAGTCTGGAATGATCCAAGAGTGACTCCAGTCCCATAGTCATAGCTAGATTTGTGGACACTTCCTTGCTGTTCAGGCTTCTATTTCTTATTCCCCAGGATGCCCTGTTCTTTTAAATTCTCAGTAGTTGATATTGATGCCCACTTCTACCTTTCTTTTTTTTTTTTTTTTTTTTTTTTTTTTTTTTTTTTTTTTTTTTTTTTTTTTTTTTTTTTTTTTTTTTTTTTTTTTTT
>PVIH01016141.1:0-30694 GCA_004025045.1 Sigmodon hispidus | reverse complement strand
CCTTAACCTCTGAGCCATCTCTCCAGCCCCCACTTCTACCTTTCTTAGAACACAAAAGCTACTAGAACCTGTTTCCTGTACTGTAACTCCTACAGTTTTAGGGTTCGAATTGACTGGAATTTCTATGCCCTGGTGTTTATGGTCACAATAGAGTGTGGGAATTTGGAGAGGTTCATAGCACTTACTGTGTTAGCTTGTGGGATATGCTTTTGGATTTTTGTTTTATGAAGTGATTATGATCAGCAAAAACATCCAAGAGTAGGACCCAGGAGGTCACCATTTACCTTTTTCTAATTCAGATACTTGACAACATGTTTAGAATCTTAAAAAAAAAAAAGATTTATTTTTATTTATATGTATGAATGTATGTAAAGAAAGCAGGGACTGGAGAAATGGCTTAGTGGTTATGCGTGGGGACTGTTCTTGCAGGCGACTGGAGTTTGGTTTCCAGTTAATGGTGGGCACCTCACAACCACCTATAATTCTAGACCTTCTGCTGGCTTCCACAAGCACCCCCTGACACACACACACACACATACATGCACACATGCCATACACACATACACAGAGATATACACATATATACATGTAAATAAAAATAATTCTTTTTTAAAGACCCTGAGAGCAAACCCGCTCATCATTCCTTCATCTCAGCTGCTAATGAGCCTGTGGTCGAGCCCCAGCCTTACTCTTATTTACTCAGCATCACCCTTACCCTGCCCCGGTGCCTTTGCTTATGGTGCTATTTTGGGTCAACCTGCCTCCCTTGCTGTGAAGATTGCCTGTCCTTGACGCAGGGATAGCTCACATAAGAATACACAAATAGCAACGAACCTCTCTTGGTCTAAGAGTGACCTTCAAGTAAGGCCTTAGTCCGCCCTCAGCTGAAAACCTGTACTTTTCTGGGAATCTCACAAACAAGACCAAGTTATTTGATCACAGTAAAAGCATATCTTAACTCTCTCATGACCTATGGGTGCACTGTAAGATCTTATTTACCATCCCACCCAATTTCCTTAGCACCCACAATCTAAGTTTAGAAGCTACCAGAGATCATACAGAGCTATTGTAAAGATGAACTTGGCTTTCCTGAGAAGTGACATAAACACCTGAGTTCTTCTCTTTAAAAATGTTTACACTTATTGATTGTGTGTGTTCATATTTGCTGTGTGTGAGTGCATCCTAGGATAAGCACCGGGCAACCCTGGGACAAGCGGACTTAGTTTTCTCCTCCCACCATGTGGGTCGTGGAATTGAATCCAGTTGATTTGTCTTGGCAGCAAGTGCCTTTATTTGCTAGGGCATCTTGCTGGCTTTTCTACCTCTTTCCGTTCCTCTTCCTCTTCCCTTTCCTCCTCTTCCTCTTTCTCTTTTCCTCTCATAGCCTTTTGAGGCATGATCTCATATAGCCCAGGCTGACCTAATGACCTTGCTCCTGCCACCTCTTTCTCCCTAGTCCTGGGATTTGAGGCAGTTGTCTCTAGGCCCACTGTTAGGATCTTTAGTGTGTACTTATAAAGGGGCTAGGAAAATTCTCAGTCTCTTTGTGAGCTATGTTTGTGAGTTATCAAGTCTTATTTTGATATTAAAACAGCTCTAATTCAGAAATTGTTTTTTTTTTTAAAGCTAAACTTAACAGGAATAAAGCTATGAAACCTTAATCTCCTAAGACATACAAGTTAATAGTCACCTCATAAAGGATCAAATTTTTTGATATGTTTAGATTTAGCTTCTCATATCTCTTCAAAATTAAGCCTAAAAGAAGTAACTAGAAACAAGCAGTATTTGTCTAGTTTAGATATACTTAAAAGATGATGATGCTCAAATACTTCAAAGATATGAAAATATGGCATTTAAAAATTTTAATTAAAAAGGTTTTTTTTTCTTTTTTTAATGATAGAAAGGCATGCCAGCTCCTGGCAGCACCCCCATCTCCTTCAAAGAAGATGGATAGGTTCAGAAGAACCTCTACCTGGAGCCTGTTTTAAATGTGGCAAAGCTGGCCACATGGTGAACAAAATTGCCTTTCAAAAGTTGCTGCTAAGTCTTTATTTAGTCTATGGACATGCAGGAAACTGGGGAGTTGATTGCCCTGCTTTGCCCAGACAAGGTAGGCTGGTCCCCCAAGTTCCTTCTCCATGGGAAAGCCTGTCCTGTCTTCTGGTCCTGGCAGCTGAAGTGTGATGCTGCCCTGAGACCTCTGCCCCCAGTAACTATGGAGGAAGCTGGGGTAGCTGTTTAGGCAGCCAGTAAGTTATTGCCAGGTCTGCACTTCAGCTTTCTCATGTGACATTTATCCTTCTCAGCTCTGATGATGTCTGATGACTGGACTAGTGTTAGCTTTGCTGCCTTAACAGCTTCTTCCCTCAAAGCTACAACTACCTTGGTTGTAGTTAGTTCATTAGTTACATTTTTTTTTTGTTAAAAATATAGACAGGTTTGTCTTGTTCACAGACTTGATAGTAAAGGATAAACAGTTTTTAGATGTATTTTTCTATTAAAGAAACATAGAAAATTATTTAAGATGCATAAATGCAAATTGTAAAGGTATAAGTAAATGATTTATGGTGCATAAAGATGTTTTGGACTTCTGTTCCCTTTGTATGCTATTGTTACACTGGGATTCGGAGGTTCAAAGTTTTTCACATTGATAAATATATTTCACAAATTCTATTTTGTATTCTAAAAACTTGGAGCCACTTTTCACCCAGCCAACTTCTCAGGCTTGTTTCCACAAATCCTCTGACTCCAAGCTTCTCAGTCCTCAGCCAAAAAGGGAAGTAAGTGTCAGGTGAAGCTGAACTTCTCCACCCTCTGCCCTACTACCTCACTTCCTGTTCAGCTTTCCTAGGACTAGGATTAAAGATGTGTGCCACCACTGCTTGGCTCTGATCTAGATGGATCTCTGTCTCCCGAGTGATGGGATTAAAGGCATGGGTCACTACTCCCTGACCATCATGGCTTGGCTCTGTGGGTTGCTTTGTCCTCTGATATTCCAGACTATTTTTACTAAATGTATAGTATATCACTACATTAATGGACTTCTGATAAATTGATAGAGCTCTGACCACTTAATATTCAGTCAGAAGCTCAAGATTTTTTCTTTATTTTATTTAAAAAATGTCTTCACATACTCATCACTGTTCCCCTCCCTCCCCTCTTCCCAGTCCACCCCCGGCTAACCCCTACCAGTCTCCCTACCCATTCCTCAGAGAGGGTAAGAACTCCCCAGGTGAACCAATATAGTCTGGTATATTCAGTTGAGGTAGGACCAAGCTCCTCCCCCCAGTATCAAGGCAGAGCAAGGTGTGCCTGTATAGGGAATGGGCTCCAAGAAGTCAGTTCATGCACCAGGAATAAACTCCGGTCCTGCTGCCAGAGGCCCCACAAATTGCCCACTCTATTCAACTGTCATCCACATTCAGAGGGTTTAGTTCAGTCCCATGCAGGTTCCCCAGCTGTCAGTGCAGAGTCAGTGAGCTCCCAATAGCTCAGGCCAGCTATCTCTGTGGGTTTCCTCATCATGATCTTGACTCCTCTGCTCATATAATCTCTCCTTCCTCTCTTCATCTGGGCTGGGAGCTCAACCTAGTGTTTAGCTGTGGATCTCTGCATCTGCTCTCATCAGCTGCTGGATGAAGGTTCTATGATGACAATTAGGGTGATCGTCCATTTGGTTATAGGGGTAGCCCAGGTTAGGTACCCTCTCCACTATTTCTTGGAGTCGTAGCTGGGGTCATCTTGTGGGTTCTTGGATGTTTTCCTAGTACCAGGTTTCTCTCTAATCTCACAATGGCTCCCTCTATCAAGATATATATTTTTTTGTTCTCTTTCTCTGTTGCTCCCCAAACTTAACCATCCCATTCTGTCATGTTCTCTTCTCACCTTCTGTTGCCCCCTCCTCCATATGATCCCGATTTACTCATGGGATCTTCTCTATTTCTCCTTCCCACCAGGAACTCTTAAGCTCCTACTTGTTACCTAGTTGCTTAGGGGTTATGGATTGTAGCCTGGTTATCCTTTGTTTATGTCTAAAATCCATTTGTGAGTGAGCACATACCATTTTTATCTTTCTGAGTCTGTGTTCCCTCACTCAGGATGGTATTTTCTAGATCCATTTATTATTGCCTGCAAATTTCAGAATGTCATTTTTTAAACTGCTGAGTAGTACTTTATTGTGTAAATGTACCACAATTTTAAAATTCATTCTCTAGTTGAGGGGCATCTAGGTTGTTTCCAGGGTCTGGATATTATGAATAATGCTGTTATGAACATAGTTGAATTAATGTCCTTCTGGTAAGAATATGTATCCTTTGAATATATGCCAAGAGTGGTATTATTGCTGGATCATTAGGTAGATTGATACTCAGTTCTCTGAGACATTGCCACACTGTTTCCAAAGTGGCTGTACAAGTTTACACTTCCACCAGGAATGGAGAAGTGTTCTCTTTGCTCCACATCCCCTCCAGCATAGGCTGTCATCTCTGTTTTTGATTTTAGCCATTCTGAGGTGTAAAATGCTATCTTAGAGTTGTTTTTATTTGCATTTCTTTAATGGTTAAGGATATTGAGCAATTCTTTAAGTGTCTTTCAGCCATTTGAAGCTCAAGATTTTAAATTCCCTTTGGTTGTCATCTAAGTATAAACTTAAAGGTGCATTTCATGAGGTGAAAACCAGGCTTTTTAGACATAGGAAAAAAGTTCATGCCTTTTAACCCAAAGCCACAGCTTTTGCTATGATACCGAGGTATAAATCTGTTCCAGCGGGTTTACAGACACCTGCATGTTCCTGAAAAAGAGTTCTGCTACTATATAAGGCAATCTGGCCAGCTGGAAACTAATAGGGAGTCACTCTATAAAGTGTCTGAAGAACTTCGCCAGAATAACCAGGGCACATCTTTGTTCCCTTCTTTCTGGCAATTACCATTCTTCCCATGGCTACTCTTGTTCATAGGGCTGGCGGTAGTAATTTTTCTATTTTTTCTCCTAGCAACTTGCCTTCTACCACTTCCTCCAGGAATTGATTGGGAGGTCTCCAGGGTAATGGTTAATAAATGCTTCTTCAGCCACACCTCCCTCTGAGGTTGGGGGGCAGTCAGATAACCTATTAACCACAACAACTTTATTATTAATGCATATACTTAAATCTACGATAAAATTGTGGTGTGTGTGTGTATATGTATCTCTTTGTGTGTATGTGTGTACCTTTCTGTGTGTGTGTGTGTGTGTCACATGCATGTACAAGTCCAAGTGTGATCTCCCAGAGACTGGCATCAGGATGCTGTCTGTCCTCATTGCTCACCACTTTTTTCCTGAGACAGGGTATCATGCTAAACTCAGAGATGATATTATGGCTAGACTGCTGGCCAGGAGTTCCCAGAGAGTTCCCTGTCTCTACTGCCCGTCCCCCAAGGGTTAGCATTACAAGCATCTATTACTCCATTATGTTTTTATGTGGGGGCTGGAGAGCCAAATTTAGGGCCTCATGTTTTTGTCTTTTGGTTTTTCAAAACAGCCTTTCCCCATGTAGCCCTGGATGTCCTGGAACTTATTCTAAAGACCCGGCTGGCCTCAAACTCAGAGAACTGCCTGCCTCTACCTCCCAAATGCTAGGATTAAAAGCATGCACCTGCACCTAATTTAGACCTTCTTGTTTATAGAGTAAGAACTTCATCAACAAAGCCATCTCTCTCTAGCCCCTAAACTTTTTAAAAATGAGATTTAACTATGCTTGGAACTGATTTGTCAGAGCATCTTTTCTGTGATACAGAGAATCTAAGTGAATGCCTGTTTTTGGGGTTTCCAGCAAGTTTGCTGTGAACCTCTGTGAACCCAGCTCAGATTCTTGTACAGCAAATAAGACATCTAAGGTTAGTTAGTGCTGCCATCTCTTCCATATCCTCCAGAGGCATTTATCAGAATGACAGGACTAATACAGGAAATGGTGGCAAGAATGCTTTCCTGGTGAGCCAGCTTCTAGTTCTTGGCATTGAGTCCCTTCACATATCAAGATATGAGGATATAGTCATTATTTGTACTGGCTCTGTTTGGGTTAGGAGGTTCATCAGTTGTTTCTATGGAAACCTGATACAAAAGAAGGCCCTATGATACCCGGAGATCAGAAATCCGTATTTCTTCCTTGAAAATTCTAGGGAGCTACAAAGTATCACATGAGTAAGAGATCCTTGTATGAATGTATGAACTTTGTTATTATCAGAAGAACCAAAGTCATAGCAATGATTTGTAGATAGAAGATAAGGATATAAAGCAAGATGCATATACTATTGATCATATTATAGATCTAAAGTCTTTAGGAGAGATTATCACAATTTAATTCTTTAGATCTGGGAATTCTGTATCTAAGAGTTGGTCTAGATTTGCAGAAAGTTGGGGGATGACTCAGTGGTTAAGAGCAATGTCTGTTCTTCCAGAGGACCTAAGAATAGTTCCTAGCACTTACATGGTGACTCACAACTGTCTGTAACTTTAATCCACGAGATCTGATGCCCTCTTCTGGCTGCTGTAGGTATTGCATACACATGTTGTACACACATGTATGTAGACAGAACACTCATAAAAAAAAATAAAATAAAACAAACCTCCAAAAAGAGAAATATGTGACTTATCTAGGGTTACTATTGCTAGGATAAAATGCTATAACCAAAAAGCAAGTTCAGGAGAAAAGGATTTATTTGGCTTACACTTCCACATCACTGTCCATCATCAGAGAAAATCAAGCCAGAAACTCAAATAGGGCAAGAGGTGATGCAGAGTCCGTGCTTACTGGCTTGTTCTTCATGGCTTCCTCAGCCTGCTTTCTTATGTAATCCAGAACCATCAGCCCAAGGGTAGCTCCACTCACAGTGGTTTGGGCTGTTTTCCATCAATCATCAATTAAGAAATGTGCTACAGGCTTGTCTCAGCCCAATTTTATTTCTTTGGGTGAAAATGATTTGTTGAAAAAATTGGAAATTTAAAATAAAAAATATAACTTTGTCATAATTAAGTATCTCAGAATACTAGGTCAAGAGGATATGAGAGAACAGGTTTTAATCCTGCCTACCTCCAAATAAACTTTAATAAAAATTAAAAGGCATTTTTCCTCAGATAAACTTGGAGTATTATCCAATGTGCTCCATCCTTTAGTTTAAATGATGTGATTTAAAGTTTCATGTGAGTGAACCATGCCAATCTCACAGAGACCCACCAGAATTATCTCACATCTAAGTCTTTTCCTTTTCTCATAATATCTTTATTAATTGTTTAAGAATTTCAAGTTATGCACCTCAGTCACACTTACTTCCTAGTCCTTCCAGACCTGCCAGATCCCCCACCATTATGAGCCCCCTTCAAAAAAGACCAATTTGTGTTTCCTATATACTCACTGAAGCATGGTCATATACTTCCCATGGCCAGCCCCTTAAAGAACACTGACTCCTTCCCCACTGCACTCCTGCCAGAAGCTATCAGATGGAGAGCATCACAATTTGTACGAGTACTCTTTGATGGCTTTCTATCTAGGCTGTTACTGTTACTTTGGGGGGGAGGTGTTGGGATGGGGGCAGGGGATGCCACAGAAACCTTCTATGTTCTTCTTTCTCAGCTGTGTGTGTGTAGTCTTAGATACAATGTGAAAATAGCTTCCTTCCCCTTCACAGTCAGTGGGAACATGGATCATGAACATGGACATCCATGTGGTCTCTGGCATTCCACAGACCTCAGCATGGTTTCCAGTGGCAGCACAGATCATGGACATCAGCACCGCCCTCTGCTGCAGCATGAGTTATAGATATCAATATGGTCCCCCAGTGGCAGCCCAGCCCATGGACATCATCATGGCTTCAGATAGCAGCACAGACCACAGCCATCTAAACAGCCTTTGGTAGTAACATGTACCACCAACATCACTACAACTCCCATTGGCAGCAGGACCACAGATCCAGACATGGCCCTTGGTGGCTACACAGGCCAACCACATCAACAGGGCTTCAGGTCACAGCATAGACCACTGACATCTGTGTGGCTGGCCTTTGGTGGTAACACAGGTCGTGGACATCAACTCTGCACAGCTGCAGCCTCATCTTTGGAGCGTTTTCTTTTTCTTTTTTTTTTTTTTTTAAAACTTTATTTATTTGTTTATTTGCCTTGGTGTTTTGCCTGGAACTGGAACTACAGACAGTTGTTAGCTGCCATGTGGGTGCTGGGAATCGAACCCGGGTCCTCTGGAAGAGCAGACGGTGCTCTTAACCGCTGAGCCATCTCTCCAGCCCCTGGAGCGTTTTCTTAACTGAGTTCCCTCCTCTCAGATGGCGTGAGCTTGTGTCAAGCTGACATGGAACTATCCAGGACAATTTGTATATAAGGTTAATTATTGTTGGAATACATTGTTGGTCGGTAGAGGTTGCAGCCTCTCCATGGCCTGGCAGCTTATCTCATGAGCTCAGCATCATGGAGCTTCCTTCCTCCTCCAAGGCCTCCTGCTCACTTCCTAACCTTATCTGGAGAATGTCCCTGGGCCTGAAGGACTGGCCTTATCTGAAAGCTGTCTCTAAACCTGATTCATCTTTAGCCTGATCCTTGGCACAGAGCCTTGCTAAGAAGACTTGCTCTGTTATAGGACTCTACTGCAAAAAACTAAGCCTTATAATAGGAATGTGAAACCGTGCAAAGTAGAGTTTGTCCCCAGGCTCCCCAGTCCTATACATTCCTTATGCTCTGGAATAAAGTTGAGCTGATTCACGGAAATCTGTCTCCCATTTTTGCTCATAGGTTACATACGAAGCTTTCTGTTTCCCGGTCTGCTTTTCTGCTCTCTCAACCTGGTGGCCAATAGGCCTTGAGGAAACGAGGACCCCCACCAAGTATGTAGAGGGGTAGAGAACTTGTGTGAATTCCCCATCTCTAGCTTGCATTTGCATGTAAATACAAAGCAACAATCTGTTTTAGCCAGGCAAGTGCTATGTACTGACTACATAGCTTCCTTGATTTTATCTTGAGAGCAAATCTCCCTAACTTGGCCTGAACCTGTGAACCTCCTGCTCACTTCCTAGCGTGTCTGGGATTCCAGGTATGCTCCACCTCAGCCAGGAAGCCTTACAAGAACTAGAATATTTGTCCACTGGGGTTGCAGGCATACTACACTGTGCCAGCACATGGGTTTCTGTGAGGCAGAGGATGAAATCAGAGCACAGAGGAGAAGGGTCGCACTTGACAAAGGGAGTTTGAAGCTGGTGGACTACATGAGACCCTGTCTGCTGGTGATGGGGAGTAAGCTCTTTCACAGGACCGTGAGTTTATTTCCATATGGATACAGTATAAAGTAACGCTGTCGCGAGCATTTCCCTGAGCACTCTCCGTGGTCAGGCGGAGACGAAGGACAACGAGACTTCAGACACTAATGGCGGTTCAATAACCTTTACTTATGCTCATCAAGATCACACAACAATACAATGTAATTAACACTGTGATCAAATCTAACAGTAAGTTGAAAAATACGACCTGTCAGTAGCCTTCTGGGTCTGGTCTTGCTGTCAGTGTTCAGGCGAGGGGTGTGGTGAAGCTACGTCCAATCGCTGGTTCAGGCCTGTCGCTCGTGACTCTTTCCCTCGGGCCTGCTCCTGGTCTGGTCAAGCCGCAATCAATTGCTCTTGTCTCTGGACCAGGGATCCGAGGGAGGTCTCGCCTTATCTCCAGCTGTCAGCTTAGCAGCGTTGCAGCCTGCTCTCAGGCAGGGGCTGCCTGTCAGCATAGAGCTAGAGCAGGCGGGCTCCCTGCTGAGCTGAGGTCTTTGTCTTTTATAAGGCTAAGTAAACAATTTGTATTTTCTGCTTATTCACACTTTTGCGTAAACTCTGCATCTGGTTATCACACTTTAAGAAAACAAACTTTTTTCAACTTGTTTTTCTGTATAAACATGTTTTTCTTTAACTTGTTTTTCTCACTTTAAGCATCAAAATATTTTTCTTTACTTCTTATCTTCACTCCACACAAGTTGTCTTTAGGTCACCCGGTGTCTACTCGGCCTTGCCCACAGGCTTCCATTCTATGCTCCTTACACACTGTAATATTTCTATGTATTATTAGAATCATATACTTGATTCCTGTCCCAAAGAGATCAGCAACTACACAATGTGCAGTTTCCTTGTTCAGAGTGTGCTTGCTTCTTACATCCTAAAGGAAAATGATTTTATAGCTGTGGGTCAGGCACATACTTTCTAGTATAATTTTGACCTTCTACTTTGAGGGGTAAATGCCCTCTAAGCCATGGTCTCTGGGCCAACCAGCTCATTAATTTTAGGGCTGCACCAAAAAGAAAACACATGGTGAATTGCATCTAATTTGAGCAAATTAGCATGTTTCAAGGTTGCTTTGTGGGGGAGGGGGTGGTTGGGTTTTTTTGTTTTTGTTTTTTTAGATTTAATGAAAAGAAATTCTGATCTTTGTTTCTAATTAATTTTCTCCATTCTCATTTCGTTTGTTGAAGTCCTGGCTAGGCTTTGTCTGAGTGAAGCAAGAACTCCTCAGGGAAGGGACTGGTATCCAATTTGAAAATACCCTTGTGATCAAAAGCTGCTTGGAAGCAGGGGACGAGGGTTAATGCATTGTGCATCTGCATTCTGTATCTCAATCAACTCTCCCAGTTAAAAGCTGTTCAGAATCATTTCTGGTGGCTGAGGATGCGCCAGGAAGCATAGGGTCACTTGGCAGCTGCTGTCACATTGTGCTAGTTTTACCCCTTTCTTTGTTGGCATCCCAGCTTTGGAACTCTTTTGATAAATTTACCACATTTTCATAGCTGGGGTGACATCAGCCTTTGAGATCCACAGCCCCAATCTAGGTGATTCCTGTCCTTGAAATAAAGGAGTGCCGTTTCTTACCAGCCTGAGGCTGGGCTCTTAATGCATTGTGCTGCAGGAATCTCGCCTCAGGCTCTTCCAGTCATTGGTGCCCACGTTTGCGCAGTGCCACTTTTCTACAAGTTAATCATTGATGGACAGTTTGCTTGGCTGCTTCTTGTGTTTGAGTTGGAGATTAGTTTGAAGAGCTACACTCAGGCCTAATCTATGTCCTTCTCCCTACTCATACACCAGTCCCCACTCTTCACTTTCTGTACAGCACTCCCTTCGTTTACCTTCTGTCCCCACCATCCTCTGTCACCTACACACATCCATCTGACCTTCCTTCACCTGCTCAAGTTCACGGTGATGCCGACTAGACAGCTCTCTAAGGCAGCTGCCTGCTCACACCCTGGAGGTTGTTCATTGGTCACTTACTATGAAACACAGATGTGTCAAGTATGTAGCTTCTCTCTACTAAAATTTCTGCCAAAAACCTGTCTCCTCTCAAGTCTGGGCGTCAGGTAGCTGTGGATCTTTTAGAGGACTCCAGGGATCAAACAGTGTTCTGCCATGCTCATGTCTTCATGAAGAAAGGCTTCTAGGGTTTTTCTCTGGTAGCTGCTACACTAATTCTGAGAAGTACCATCTTTTTTTAAAAATAAATAAATAAAGACAGAGGAGAAGAACCCAAGAGAAGGCATAAGAAACAGACCTACTCAGGAATCCCATAAAAAACACTAAACTTAAAGCCAAAATATCTATGCAAAGAATACTCTTCAGTCAGGTTCCCTGAGCCCTGAAGAGAGGGATTTGATGAGGATATCCCATTTAGGGCTGAGTGTTTCAAAGTGTCTCTCCCACTCTCTCAGCATAATGTCTAGCTTGAGTATCTGTATTTGTTCCCATCTCCTATAGGAGGAAGCTTCTCTCATGATGATTGATCAAGGCACTGATCTATGAGTACAGCTGAACATCATTAGAAGTCTATTTATTTATATAGAACAGTAGTATTTGTTTTGTTTTGTTTTGTTTTGTTTTTACCAAAGGTCCTTGAACTATTTAGTCTTAGGGTTTTGCTCACTGAAGCAGCGTCAGGTATGTGTTCCATCTTGCAGAGTAGGCTTTCAGTTGGATCAGATATTGGTTGGCTAATCAATCTTGTAGGCAGGACATCATTGTAGATCAAAGGGCTTGTGTCTGAGTTGGTATTTATGTTTCTCCTTTGGTAGTGACTGTCTTAGGGTTTCTGTGGCTGTGAAGTGACACTATACCATGACAACTCTTTTCTTTTTTCTTTCTTTCCTTCTTATTTATTTTTTGAGCCAAGGTTTCCCTGTGTTTCTTTAGCTCTCTTGGAACTCACTCTGTAGACCAGTCTGACCTAAAGATCCATCTGCCTGTCTCCCAAGTGCTGGGATTAAAGGAGTGCACCACTACTACTAGGCCCACAGCAACTCTTATAAAGGAAAACATTTAATGAAGGCTCACTTACATTTCAGAGACTTAGTCCATTATCATCATAGTGGGAAGCATGGCAGCATGCAGGCAGATTGGAGAAGAAGCTGAGGGTTCTACATGGTGATCTGCAGGCAATAGGAAGGAGACTGAGTGTCACACTGAGTGAAGCTTGAGCAAAGGAGACCTCAAAGCCCACCCCTACAGTGACATCTCTTCCGACAAAGCCACACCTCCCTATAGTGCCACTCTTTATAAGCTTATGAAGGCCAATTACATTCAAACTACCACAAGTAGCTTCCTGTCCCAAAAATACTAGTGTATAGGCATGAAGGCTCTCTGAGGGCACCAGCTCAATTTGTCTATGTTCAATGAGTTGTGTATGCATTGTCTTCAGCAATGAGGCCTTGCTGTCAGTTTGTGGAGAACTACCTAAGGTCTTGGCAACAACCTGGCTTTGGGGTTCTCATTGGACTCCTTTGGCCCAGATGTAACCTAATTCAAGTACTGGAAGCTTCATTTGATGAAAAGAGAGGGCTAATTGTGCTGTCTCCACATTATTTGGTAATTTCCTTTAGATAGCTAGCCTTCATACATACACACACACACACACACACACACACACATAAAGTTAAGGATCATTTGAGGGGTAGTATGAAATAATATCTATCTATCTATCTATCTATCTATCTATCTATCTATCTATCTATCAAGTTTCTGCTGTATTAGGTTTCCATACTACCCCTCAAATGATCCTTAATTTTAGCTATCTTTTCCTGTTTCTTCCCTTATTCCCATCTTCCTTTTCCCACGTCACTCCTGTTCCCGGCCCCACCCTACCCATCCATAATTATCTATTTCCCTGTTCTGGGAAGATTTGCCTTTTCCCTAGTCCCTTACTCTACATCTAACCTCTCTGGTTCTATGGATTGTATCTTGGTTATCACTGACTTAATAGCTAATACCCACCTATAAGCTAATACATACCATATTTGTCTTTCTGGGTCTGGGTTACCCCACTGAGAATGTTTTTTTCTAGTTCCATTTGTTTATCCGCAAATTTTATAATTTCTTCTTTTTTTTTAATGGCTGAATAATGCTCTACCGTGTAAATGTACCACATTTTATTTGTCCTTTTGTTGTTGTTGAGGGGCATCTAGGTTGTTTCCAATTTCTGGCTGTTATGAACAGAGCAGCAATGAACATGGTTCAACAAGTATCTTTGTGGTAGGGTGAATTGACCTTTGGGTAAATGCCCAAGACTGATGTAACTGTACCTTAAGGTAAATCAATTCCTGTCTTCTTGAGAAAGCACTGCCTTGATTCCCATAGTGACTGTACTATTTGGCACTCCCACCAGTAATGATGACTGGTCTTCTCCTTTCTACATCCCCACCAGCATAAGCTGCCACTTATTCAATTGATCTTAACCTTTCTGACAAGTATAAGATGAAATCTCAGATTAGTTTTGATTTGCACTTTTCTGGTGACTAAGAATGTTGAACATTTAATTAAGTGTTTCTCAGCCATTGAGTTTCTTCTTTTGAGAATTCTCTGTTTAGATCTGTACCTCATGTTTTACTTGGGTTGTTTGGTTTTTTGATATCTAGTGTTTGAGTTCTTTATGTGTTTTTGATATTAATCTTCTATCAGATGTGTAGTTGGTAAAAATCTCTTCCCATTTTGTAGGCTGCCACTTTGTTTGAATGACAGTGTCCTTTGCTGTTCAGATTTTTAGTTTCATGAGTTTCCATTTTTAAAATTGTTTTATCTGTGCTATAGTGTTCTGTTCAGAAGTCTTTTCCTGTGCCAGTAAGTCTAAAACTATTTATTTTCCACTTTCTCTTTTTCAGGTCCAGTCTATCTGGTTTTTCTGTTGAAGTCCTGGACCATTTGCATTTGAATTATGGGCAGGGTGATAGGTATGAATATATTTGCATTCTTCTACAGGCAACTGTCCAGTTTGAACAACAATATGTGTGGAAGATGCTGTCTTTTTTTTTTTTTTTAGTGTGTATTTCTAGAGAAGCCCCATCTTTAAAACCCACACAACTTCAAACCAGTGTGCTGGGACTTAAAACTGTAAAACTCATGTGAAGAAAACCATAAACATTTTCCTAAAATTGATTACCATCCAAAACAATTTTTATGGTATCATACATAAAGGGTGAGACGCGGAAAGAACCTTCTATAGTCAATTTAAAAATTCTGTCAGCCAGGCTAGAGGAAAGATGTCCAATCTTGTTTTTCTTGTTACAACATTTTTGTCATACTTCTTGTAGCTAACGTTATGGAAAAAAAAAACATTACTGCAATATCTCAGGACTTCAATGCACATTTACTCTTGTATTTTATTTATTTTTAAACTAGCGTCTCTGCAGCTTTTATACTAGTAACATTCCTTAGTGTTCAATGATTTATATTTTATTGCACTTTATTTCTTTTGTATCTGTACTTAATTTTCCATCTTTAAAAAAAAATCAATAAAGTGGGATTCTGAGATCATCTAACACCTAGATGTTCGGTCAATAGATTTGCCCCTGGTCCTAAGCAACATAGAACTTGAAACTACTGTGATGCTTCTGAAAAGATAATTTGTTTAGTGAATCTTCTGAACAATGGAGTTTTTGTGCAGAATTTAATGTTCCCCACTGGACTGTAGAGATGGCTTAGCAATTAAGAGCACAGGCTGCTTTTTCAGAGATCTTGAGTTCAATTCTCAGCAACTACATGGTGGCTTTTAAACATCTATAATTGGATCTAGTTTCCTCTTCCAACTTGCAGGCATATATGCAGATAGAACATTCATATATATCTAAAATACATAAATAAAAATTTAAAAAGAATTATTTGTTTTAAAAAAATGTTCTCCATCAAAAGTACCACCCCATCTCTTAGCTTACTCTATTTCAGAGCACTGACTTATTTTTTTATTTATTTTAACTTTTTATTTATTTGCCTTGGTGTTTGCCTGGAACTGGAACTACAGACAGTTGTCAGCTGCCATGTGGGTGCCGGGAATCGAACCCTGGTCCTCTGGAAGAGCAGACGGTGCTCTTAACCGCTGAGCCATCTCTCCAGCCCTCAGCACTGACTTCTTTACAGAGCAAATTTCTTCCTTTCTCCCTCCCTCCCTTTCTTCCTTCTTCCTCTCTCCTTTCTTTCTTTTTTCTCTTGAAACAGGGCCTCATTATGTAGCCCTGGTTCATATAGTAAATTTCAACCGAAGTGCTGGAAATCACACATTTGAGCTCAAGAGAAGTTAATAAGCAGTAGAAACTTTGGTCATGACTCTGAGTTTGGAATCTTTGGTTTCTATAGAATAAAATTCTAGGTGAAGACATGAATTTTCCTCACACTAGACCAACTACTTAGAAATCTCTAAAAATGAAAAGCAGCCTCCAGTGTGAAGCTGTGTCATAGGGATAATTTGGCTGGTTCTTGGGAACAGTTAGTTACTAGGCACAGCCAAAACTGGTGTTTGTCTTCTAACAGATCATAACACCAGGTGGTACAGAAAAGAGGAAAGAAGCCACACGCAGTGTGTTTCAGAGAGGGTTGTATGTTATGCAAAGGCATGGATCCCAGAGAAGGACATGTGCCTTCCCAACTGTTCAGCTGGGGCTTGTCTGGTGCTTGCTAGCAGTAACTGGGGAGCTGGGGGGTGGAGGTGGGGCTCTGGTTGATAACAGTTTGGTAGAACCTACTTGTAGGGAAAGAACCTTCTGGTGCAACTTATGAATGCATCCCCAAAGAAAAAAATGACTGTGGGATACGAAGTAATTCCGACCTGATGACACTGTTGGGGCTCTCCTACTGTAGCTCTGAAGTCATATTGAGAATTGTCCATCAAGTTTCTGGACAGACGCCCAAGGATTTCTGACTCAGCCACTCTGAACTAGAACTCAAGCCTTTATATCTTCGGTAACTTCCCTAGCGATGCTGATTCTGTCACCCAGAAACCACCAGACTGCATCTGCTCTTCTTTGTTCACATCTTGCAGCAAGGGAATTGGCCACCATCACTTTTGGCAGAGACAAAAAGGCAGACAGAGAAATAGAAAAGCAATAAATAGAAAGGACATACTTGCTTCTGGTGTGGTCTTAGCAGGAGGAAGTGGGAGGTGGGCTAGCTGACATCCTGTCTGAGAGATCTGGGGTACACACTTGGCTTTTGTGGGTTTTCAGTTGGAATTGGGAACAAAATAGAGGAACTGTTAGTTATTATTCAAGTGTGGATATTTGGGTCAATTTAGAGTTTCTACCTTTAGCTGATTGCTAGAGAGTGTGGTCTGACATCCTGTAAATTGATTTACATTTATTTTCAACTTTTTTTTTAGATAGTAGATTGTTTGGCTGTTGTGAATGGTATATTTATATATGGTTTAACTGCTGTTACATTTGCATATGGAGTTTCTCTAACCTTCCTTAAAGGAAGTTTCTTCTCTAAGAAAGGAAAATCAGGCTGGAGAGATGGCTTAGCAGTTAAGAGCACTGGCTGCTCTTCCAGAGGACCTGAGTCTTGATTCCTAGTACCCACATGGTGATTCACAGCTGTCTGTACTCCAGGGGATCCAATGCCCTCTTCTGGTCTCTGAGGGCACTGGACATACATTATAGGGCACCTGCATGCAGGCAAAATACTCGTATACATAAAATAAAATGATAAAAGAAACAGAAATAACTAAGGAGGTAAACACAGTGGCTAAAACCCAAGCCCTTTTATTTGTGTGCTCTCAAATTGTGGCTCAGTGTGTGTTTTATGGCATACGCCACACAGGCTGCCGTGGCATAGCTAGAGATAAGAAAAGTTTAGTCCCTAGGAAGCTCTTTTGAGGTTTATAGTCCATACAGGACAAAGAGTTGGAGCCAAGACATTTTAATGGAATATAAATGAATTCACTGTCATGTGAACCTTGTTGTGAAAGAAAAGGAATCCTGGAGACGTCTGTGTAGAAATTTGGAGACAAAATGGCAGTAAGGAGGAAGGTGGTCATGAGACAGTGAGGATGGTACAGTTTGGGAGACCCTGGGTTGGTGAGTAACATGCTGTCATAGTGAGACAGCTCCCCCAGGTCTTAGGGATGACAGTGAAGTCCACAGCTTCTCTGCATAACTCTCTTTTAAATGGTGACTGTAGAATCCGTGCAGCTTCAGTATGTACCCTGTAGTACTTCACTTTCAGATGGGGACCGTGGTTGGAAAGACAGAATATGCAAACCTCTGGTGAACCCATTTGCCTGGGATGGAAAAGCAGAGTGGACACAGGGTAAACCCTGGAAATTTCTTTCTTTCTGAGTTTATTTTTATTTTATGTGTATATGAGTGTTTTGCCTGAATGTATGTCTGTGCACCATATGTGTGAGGTATAGGCAGAGACCAGAAGAGGGCATAGATCTTCTGAGACTGAGTTACAGATGGCTGTGCGCCACCTTGTAGGTGCTGGGAATTTAACTTGGGACCTCTGCAAGAGCATCCACTGGTCTTAACCACAGAGCTATCTTTTCAGACCCAGTCTTAGCTGTTTCCAAAGCTGCTGATATGAAGGAGGAGTTGGTAGTGTATTTGGACAAGCTCTTGCCTGTCACAGAATATAAGGAAGGATCAAAGGGCATAGGTCATGGCTGAGAAAGGAGACAACAGGCTAGATAGTTTGGGGGCAGTCATGTTGAGGACATGTGCTTTGCTCAGAGTACAATGGGGACCATTGAGGAGTTAATGGAAGGAACTTAGGGGTCTTATTAATGACTTCTGGAAGAGTCTGCCAGTTTCAGTGTGGGACATGGGTTGGGGTCAGGGGATAGTTAAGAAAGAGAGAACAAAGAAATTCATTGGTAATTTTATAAAATTGTCTATTTATTTTGGTTACTTTGAGTCAGGGTCTTACTATGTAGCTCTGGCTGTCCTTGAACTCACTATGTAGACCAGACTGGTCTTGAATTTACAGAGGTCTGCCTGCTTGTCTCCCAAGAACTGGAATTAAAGGTGTGTACCACCACACTCAGCTTTAAATACAGGTTTGAAGGATTTATCTTTAGATGACAGCAAATACTTAGTGCTCAATATGAATACAGTATTAAAAAATTTAAAATTATCTGTTTTATTTATTAATTATATTGATTGTTTAACCATGGTTCTTACAAATCCTTAAAAACCACAGTTGAATCCTTGCTTTGGAGATGAAGTATATGAGTTCTGTAATTGCCCCACACTCCCTCCCAGTCCTTCTTTTGAGACAGGATCTTTCTTTGTGGCCCTGGCTGTCCTGGAACTCTCTATGTAAATCAGACTGAAATCTAGAGCTCCCACACCTCGGCCTCCCAGAAAGCTGGGATTAAAGGTGTGCCTTTCTGCTGCCTTGTAAAGTTAGCTTTTCATATGGAAACAATGCATGAGAATTCTAACTGGGTGAAAAGGATAATTCCTTAGGAAGAATGATAAATAAGCCTGAAAGACTAGGGCTCCACACAGAAAATCTGTCTAACAGAAGAAATGTGTATGAAAATGTTGAACACAGGGCTGGAGAGATGGCTCAGTGGTTAAAAGCACTGACTGTTTTTCTGGAGGACCTGAGTTCGATTCTCATCATTCACATGGCAGCTAACAACTGTCTGTAATTCGAAGATCTGACACCCTTACACAGTTATACATGCAGGCAAAACACCAATTCACATAAAATAAAAATAGATATTTTAAATAAATAAATAAAAATGATTGTTAAAAAAAGAGAGAAATCCTTAAAAAAAAGGAAAAGAAAAGAAAACGTTGAACACAAGTGATGGGGTGCAGAGGGCAGGCCAGCTGCTCTGATAGCAATACTCTCCCTGTTTCAGGGTAAATCGAGGGGGGCCTGGACATTTACAGGGTTGTACCATTGGAAGCGTGGCACCACCCAAGCAACCTCAGATTTGCTCTGCAGAGATAGGAAGTGGGAAAGGAAGAAAGGAAGGGAGGGAGGGAGAGAAGAGAAGAAGGATTTGAATGTCACTGGAAGGCAATGCAATCTTTTTTTAAAAATTTATTTATAAAATAGTCTTTTTTTTCCATGTATCCCCTTGCTCTCCCTCCCTTCCCCCTCCCACCCCCTCCCAGTCAGCCTTCAGCCTTTCTCCTCCCTATGCCCCCATTCCCTCCCCCAACAGGGCAAGTAGTCCCGAGGTGGATCAGCTCAGCATCACTCCAGCAAGTACGCTTTTCTCATCCTTATGTCAAGATTGGGTTAGGTGTTCCTTTGGAGGGAATGGGCTCCAGGGAAACACAATCTGATCCCTTCCCTGGAGGACTCACCTACTGCCCATGTCAGTGGACAGTTGCCTATCTTTAGAAGGCTTAGTTCCTTTTCTTGAAGGTTCCCCAGTGGATGTTCTTAATTCAGTGAGCTCCCCAGAGCTCCAGCTAGCCATCATTGTGAGAATTTTCCTCATAATCCCTATCCCCTTGCTCATATAGAATCTAGCCCCCTGCTCTTAGCTGGACCAGGAGCTCAGCCCAGTGCTGAGCCATGTATTTCTGCCTCTACCTCTATTCATTGTTGGATGTAAATTCTGATGGCACTTGGGGTGGCTATTCATTTGATTATAGGGGAAGTCCTGTCTAGGCAACACCTTCACTATTGGTTGGAGACCTAGCCAGGGACATCCTGTGAGTTCTTGGAGGTTTCTCTAGCACCTGATCTTTTTCCAACTCCACATTGGCTTCCTCTATTAAGATCTTCATCTCTTCCCCCCCCACCCCTTGTTGATCCTCTCACTCAATCATCTCCTTCTCTCATGATTTGTTCCCACCTCTTCTTGGTTGCAACTCCTTATGCCCCCACTTAGCTAGGAACATCTCTGTTTTTTTTTCCTAGGGGAATCCCTGGATGCCTCTCTTAAGTTCCTTCTGATCCTAAGCTTTTCAGGGGTTTTAAGACAGTTTGCTACAGGATCCGGGAAACATAATCAGGGCATGAGCGTTTAAGGTGAAGGTCTGTCTCTCTGCCTCCCTCCCTCCAGCCATCTGGTGCAGGATTCCGGCACATTCTTGTTTAAGTGGAGGACATCTTGCTGCACTCAAAAACTTGGCATTCTGTGACATTTATGAGTTCTGACGGTTGCTGTATCTTACTGGCTTCGAATGAAGTTGCTCCTGTAGGAACTTACTGGGGAGATGGTTAGAATAAAAACAGCACACAGAAACTGCTGCAGCCACCTTTGCAGACCGCAAAGAAAAGAGCTTCCGGGTTAGGACAGCCAGAGGGATACAATCTGGTAGAAATCAGGATATACCCTGTGGAAGTCACCCAAGTCATATCATTGCCAGATCTCGTAAGAGTCTGATTTCTTCAAACCCCCCCTTTTTTTTTTACATTGTTCTAAACCTTTTGCAAAGCCTCAAATTACACATGGATATATTAGGTCTGGGAGACAATTTAGGGGCGGGGAGCTTGCTTAGCCAGCTCTGGCGGGGCCTTAGAATCCTCAGTTCAAGAATCAACAAAAGAGACCAGACAGAGTCAATAAAATCCACAAGCTCAAAGGCCAAAACTAAGAGCTAATCAATAAACATATCAAGATTATTATCATTTCTTAACCTCGGGAGGCAGCTCCCTGAGTGAGGGTGCTCACATTGGGATAGTGTCAGAGACTAAAGTCACATAGAAGCAGAATCCAAAGCCGCTCTTACTAAGTGGTACAGGACCATAGCCATGAAAACAAAAATATAAACCCCTAGTTCTATTTGGAATCAGTTTTGAGACTGTGTTTTCCCCACAGGTTCAGCATAATCACTCCCTTTGTGTTATTTTTTTTTAAAGATTTATTTATTTATTATGTATACAGTGTACAGAAGAGGGTACCAGATGTCATTATAGATAGTCGTGAGCCACATGTGGTTGCTGGGAATTGAACTCAGGACCTCTGGAAGAACAGTTAGTCCTCTTAACCCCTGAGCCATCTCTTCAGCCTTTTTCTTTGTGTTATTAATATTGTTTTCCAAATATTATGTTACTGACTATATAGTATTTTGATTTTTTAAATTTTCGTAATTTTCCAAATAATTTGTCTACTGCTTGGTGCTAAGGTTGCTTTGAGTTTTTTGTTGTTGTCTTTTAAAATAAAATCAGTTAATACAATACTAAAATATACATTTTTAATCTATTTAATTTCCATAGATTCTATAGATTTCATATAGTCCATAAAATCTCAAGAGTAGTCAGTTTAAAAAAAATGAACATTTTTCAAGGTCTCTTTTCTGTAATGTTGAGGTGAGAGTTTTTCTTATTAAAATTGTTGATATAATAAAATTATACTTGTTTTTAAAAATAATGCCAGGAAGGGGAGGAGATGTGGAATGTGGCTCAGAGATAGAGTGCTTGCTCAGTATGTGTGAGACCCTGGGTCTCACACACACACACACACACACACACACACACACACACACACACACAGAGGTATACACACATGCACACACACATCTATATACATGTTCACAAATTCATGTTTGCACACACATAAAAGAGGGGATTTGAGAGCTCTGCTCCCTCAGTTATGAAACATGTTCAGAAAATTAACTTAAGCTAGATACTGGTTAACTCTGTAGAGAAACTCATGTCTATATGGTGAGCATTAACAGTTCTTACCACAAGCAATCATGGTTGAAAGACCAAGAACAAAAAAATGTTGATTCCACAAAACATGAAGGTAAGGAACACCCAACCAGGGACCCTATTTCCTGTCAGTTTTGTATTTCAGCTGGAGTTATATTTTGCCTCTACCTGGTGGCATGGCTCATATTTTCATTCATCCAGGGTCTGACACTGTTTGCTTGATTTACTTTAACTCTGTTAACTCAGTTCAATGAACTAGAAGTTTCAGGCCAGAAACTGCTAAGAGGCAATCCAGTCAACTTCCTGGGTTCTAGGCTGATTGCTCCTTACCGTCATGCAGTCACAGCATCCAGATGTGTTCCCTTCCCTTCATCAACATAAAGATATTTTTGCTTGTTACACCAAGTGTGTGATAAGCCCAGAATGCTCATCTTCTAACTGAACAGGACCCCGGCATCACTATCCCTGCTAAAAAGATGTTTCCTTTGAGCATTAGGATCTCCTCTGACTTGATCCCAAAACTTGAGTGGAAAATTAATTTCTCTCATCATTTACCTGGTATAAAGTTGAAACAGTCCAGGAATGAAGGTGCATTCCTATAATCTGAGAATTTAGGAAGCTGAGGCAGGAGGATAGTGAGTTTGAGACCAGACTGGGCTATATCATAAGAGCCTACCTCAAAAAAAAAAAAAAAAAAAAAAAAAAAAAAAAAAAAAAAAAAAAAAAAAAAAAAAAAAAAAAAAAAAAAAAAAAAAAAAAAAAAAAAAAAAAAAAGTGAGAAAAGTAATTTCTGTTCCCATTCCTAGTTTCTCAAACTATGGGAGAGAATAATTCATCCTGGTAAAATTTGAATTTTATCTCCTATGAAATTCTTGTTGATATTTAATCTCCACTATGAGGTGTTAAGAGCTGGGTCTAAGGAGGTCCTTTAAGGCATGATTAGGGGTCTGTGCTCTTGAACAGATTTCTTCATACATGAGAACAATAGATAAATAGGTTGTGTTTAGATTGGGTTTATCAGAAAAGTCATATTATATTGGCTGGATCTCTTTTCTTCTGTCCATCTCTTGTTATGAGAAGCCTTGTGCTACCTCTGGACTCTGACAGCAAGAAGACATCCTGATATAGTTTCTTATCCTTGGACCAGATTCTGAGCCAGAATAAACCTGCTTTCTTTGATACTTAGTTTGTGGTATTGTGCTATCAACAAACAAAAACAGGAAACTACAGTTTTACATGCTTGGTTATTGAGTAGTGCGCTTCCATTTTCACATTCTGTAGGCTAAAGGTCAATACAAGCCAACAGCAACGGCTTGTTTCTAGGATTGTACTATGGCTCGGGTGAAGCTGTACAAGTATGGTGAACTGGTAACAATTTCTCCCACACCTCTCCTGCTTGCCTTCATGTCTATTTATCTATCATCTATCCATCTATCTGTCTGTCTGTCTATCTATCATCTGTCTATTTATGTATCTATCATCTATCTATGTATGTATCTATTTATCTATTTATTTTGCTGTCTGCTGTGATCCATCTTTCTTTATTGAATATGTTCTCTTGAATGATAGCACCATTTTATGGTTTCATCAAAGATATATTGTACTCATTAAAAAAAATTAAATTTAAAAAGCCACCATGGAGAGAAGTTTCTGGTTTGTTTTTTAGGGGCCACTTTCCAGGCTGCTGTAGGACCATGTAGTTGAAGTTGCTTAGGTTTTGTTCTTGGCATATAGAATTACTTGTCACTGGGCTATAGAATAGAATTCAGTGTTGTGAATTTGATTATACCCTGTTAACTCCTGAGACTGCCAGAAAAGTTAACTTTGAATAAGAGGGCAGGGCTAGCTATTAGCTGACCAGAATTAGCTATGTGGTTTTGAAGTACTGAGAACATATAGAGACACAGGAAGTATTAGAATGAGGCTTAGAAAGATTCTTGGCTCCTTTGGGTTGACGAAGGAGAGAGAGAAGGGCATTGGTTGATTCTCTGCTGCTTCTCTTATCATTCAGGCTTTTACTGCAATATCTGACTCCTAAAAAAAATATATGTATACAGTGTACAGAAGAGGGTACAGATCTCATTATAGATGGTTGTGAACCACCATGTAGTTGCTGGGAATTGAACTGAGGACCTTTGGAAGAACAGTCAGTGCTTTTAACCTCTGAGCCATCTCTCCAGCCCTGACCTCTGATTTTTTTATTGATCAAGAATAATTAGATAGGCTGAGTCCCTGGTCCAGTTGATAGTAGAGGAGGAGACTCTATATGAGCAAGGGGATAGGACTATGAGGAAAATTCTCACAGTGATGGCTGATGGGAGCCTGGGGAGCTCACAGAATCAAAAATAGCCACCTGGGAACTATCTGGAAAAGGAACCAAGCCCTCCAAGGATAGGCAACTGTCTACTGGCATGGGCAATATGTGGAGCCTCAAGGGGAAGGATCAGACTGTGTTTTTATACATGGACTGGCACTTCAGAGCCCATTCCCTTCAGAGGAACACCTAACCCAGTCTTGATATTAGGATGAGAAAATCTGACTTGCCTGGAGTGAATGCTGAGCAAATCCATCTTGGGATCTCTTGTCCTTTCTGGGGAGGAGATGGGGGGGATGGGGAGAAGGGAGGCTGAAGACTGACTGGGAGGGGTTGAGAGGGGGAAGGGAGTTGGAACAAGGGGATACATGGATAAAAAATGAAACTTTTGTATTTTCTTTAATATATATATATAAACCATTAAAAAAGAATAATTAGATAAATGCTGTGTCTGGCATCCAACAAGGCAGCTGCCCACCACCAGCTCTGCATATGGGAGTGTGGCTCAGAGATAGTATTTGCTCAGTCAGTACCTACTTGCACAGTTACTACTATGGCTGGTTTCTCTCCCTCTTCACAGACCCTAGGCACAAGTCTGGGGTTTTTCCCATTGCAGGCTCTCTACAGCAGCCTCCAGCTATGGCCTGTCCCCAGACCCTAATGTCACAGGCAGCTGGGCCCCAAGTGCCAATGGAATTAGCTACCTTGCCACCAGGTCTGTCATTCAGGTGGCTCCTTGCCCTCAGTTCCCACCTCAGGGGCTTCTTTCACATGCCCCACCCCAATGTCTGCTTTTTGGACAGCTGGCTCCCTCTCCCCGTGGGTAGTAGACTTCCCCTGGACCCCACCTTGGGCCACTACCATACCATGTCAGACACTTATACACTTGCCTGAACTTTTACTGCTGCTGCCACCACCAAACACTGTAGTAGCATGAATTTGGGTTGTAAGAAATGAAGATCCTGGGCCAAATATCTGGGGAAGGCTGAAATATCAGAGAGAGGAAGCACCACAGTCAATTCTCACCAAACTGTCTTGCAACTTCCTCAGCCTCACTCCTGGTCTCTTCTACCTGTTGCTTCTGCCAGTCCTGCTTCTTCTGGATTTTTATGAGCTTTTATATACCCTATCCCATCCAGGTTAGGATTAAAGGCAGGTAGCCTTGAACTCACAGAAACAGAAAGAAGTTCTGTCTCTGGAGTTACAGGTTTAAGGGTGTTGGTCCCCACTCCCAGCTTTCCCTGTGCTAGGATTAAAGGTGTGTGTGACTGACTCAGCTGTTTATCCTTGTATTCAAGGATCAAGGATTTCCTGAGCTGTCTGCCTAGGATTTGACTGTGTTGTCTCTCTGATATGCCAGGATTTATATTTATGGTTGTGAGCCAAGCCTTTAATGGCTGAGCCATCCCTCCAGCCCAGCCAGGATTTATTACATACCTAACAAATGTCCACAACACATACTCAGCTACACATAAGCAGCTACAGTTGCCCTCAGCAAGGCCATGCACCACGGCATTCTCTGCCCAGCCATGCAACATAATGACACCCAGCCTCACACTCTGTTGTTGTCAGCAGATCTAGTGAAACACCTGAGAATTCTTAAAGGAAAAATTCGTTGTTTTTGCTTTTTTAAGTTTTTACCTATGTTAAGAACAAGGAATCATAATATGATGCAGGCAGTTAGGTCTTTGTGTGGTTCCACAATGGATAGTTTGAAGGTGGGAAATTAAATGAATGGATAATCAGCTTAGCTAGGATTGACTTAATGTCAATTGTAGTCATTATCAGTTTGGTAATTCATGTTTTATTAAAAAAATGGTTTGATATTGGTGCCAAATTAAAAAAAATGACTATGATACAGTCCTTAGAAAGATCTACTAATGAAACTAAGAAAAATATTTACATACAGATAGGGAGGTGTAGAGCAGAACCTACCACACCATTGCATTATAAAACTGAATAGGAGGGCTGGAGAGATGGCTCAGCGGTTATGAACACTGACTGTTCTTCCAGAGGACCTGGATTTGATTCTCATCATTCACATGGCAGCTAACAACTGTCTGTAATTCCAAGATCTTACACCCTTGCACAGTTATACATGCAGGCAAAACAACAATTCACATAAAATAAAAATAAATATTTTAAAAAAATAACTGAAGAGGAGTGGCCCAAGGTTATTAGAAAATCAACCCTAATTTATTTAGTTATCATTCAAGAGCAACCACCAGATGATATGCATCCCTAGGCTATTGAGAAGTTAACTGGGAACCTGTAGAAATGTTAGATTTGAAGAGATTGATTAGCAGTAGTTCATATGGTATGCATTCACCTGTTTGTGAAGCAAGTGTTAAATTTATCAGTCACTTGGAGCAGAATTATTCCCCAGGACTGGAAATATTTAATTATGACAGAATTAGAAGCTAGTCTTCAGTTACAATGAAAACCATGATGAAGAGAGGAAACTAGGTCATAGAATAAGGGAATGGGACTAGAAGTATTAAAATTTACCAGTTCCTTGGTAAGGACCATTATTTTGATTTGCAAAAATAGTCTACATTTGATGATCACATCTTGGCCCCATGTGGTATAGCAGCTTTGAATGCTCAGGACAGGGTTGAAGAAGTAGGAAAGAGGACCCAGTCTTTTATACTAAAATTACACAAGGCCCCAAAGAAGCCTTTACTGATTTTTTTTTAACAAGAATTGACTTCATCTGTAAATAGAATAATATCAGATCTAGAAGTTAGACAAATATTAATTGAATCTTTGGCTTTATAAAGTGCTAATCCAGAACGTAAAAGAGTAAATAGGCCTTTAAGACAAGATCAGAACCAACAGATGAGCGGACTAGAAATACAGCTGATATTGCATCTCATACTTATGATGATACATGCAGGAGAAGTTAATTCTAAAAATTTTAAGAACAATTTAAAAGTTAGATGTTTTAATTATGATAAACCAGGTCATTTGAAAAGGGATGGTAGGCATGGCATTTTTAGAAACAATGTTTTTTGTAAAAAATAATCTAGAGGGCCTCAGCCTTCTAGAATATGTAAAAGTTGTGGCACAGACCAGCATGAAGCTAATGAATGTAGATCAACCAGAGATAGACAGGGTAACCCATTGCCATTGGGAAACACCTTGCGGGACCTCCCACAGGCCCCCATGTCCAATTTGGTCCAATTATTCCCTGTTTGCATTGGGGAAACTCCTCCACAGAGCATTTAAAAGACTTAATGCTTATTGGGAAAAAACATACTGCTCTAGATGATAGAACAGCTTCAGTAGATAAAACAAAATTTTCAGGAGAGACCATAAAATAAGCATTTTGGCAAGCTTCTATAAATGATCAAAGAACAAAGCTAGAAATACAAATAAATGGCATTGTAATTGAAGATTTGCTGGAGATAGGCATGGATATAACAATAATTTCACCCAAATCTTGGCATCCAGATTGGCCTCTTCAGGAGGCAAATATGTCACTTCTAGGAACTGAAACTTTACCTCATATAAAACAAAGTACAAGAAAAATTAAAGCCATATGTGACCAAAAATAACCAGAATGCATTCAAGATCTGGATTCAAGAGATCTACATGGACATCCAATAATTTCTTTTCTATCAAAGCCAATTCTCTTCCAACCTCAGCTGATAATTTTTTTGGACTATTTAAGTTTTATTTACCTTATAAGGTTTGAAATAAATTATTGCTCCCTGAGTTGTCCACCCAATTGTGGGCCATATCCAGTTAATATCTTCTAACAATTTTTTAAAATCATTAAGAGTTTATAATTGATCTCTTATGATTTGTATTTTATGTGGTTAATTTTTTTTGTAAACCTATTTTATATCCTAGGTAACTAATAGAATCTCCTCTTTATATTTTTCAAGAATAAATTTGTAGTCCCCAATAAGGCAAAGTTTTCTTTATTTCTTCAAACATTTTTTCCTAAGGTATCTGAGTTTGAATCAGCTTGTAAGATATCATCCATAGAATAGTAAATTATAGATTAAGGGAACTGTTTCTGAATTATTTCCAAAGGTTTTTATACAATATATTGACACAAGGCTGCTTAACATTCATGTGGAAGAATTTTGCGCTGACACCTTTTAAAAAGCTTGGAATTATTATAAATAGGCATTATAAAGGCAAATTTGTCTCTATCCTGTCCTTGTAAAGGTATAGGGAAAAAAAGCAGCTTTTAAAACAATCACTATAATAAACCATTCTTCAGGTAATTGTGGGATGTACAGCCTTAGAGGCTTCTAGGGGCTTGGGGGCCAGGTGGCTCAGCCAGTTCAAATTGTTTATAACTAGTGCCTTAAAGCATGTGCTCCTAGCTCTTCCTAATAGTCATAAGGAGCCACTAAGTAGCAACTTCCTCATAGGATGACCTGAGGTCTACCTGGGGCCTTGGCAACAGAGGTGAAGCCTTGATGTGAGATGACCTGGACCAGCAAGAGACCACACTACAGCAGCAGATTCTAGCAAAGCAAGAAGGTATAAAAGACTTACCCTTTCCTCAATAAATTGGACTTATTTGTTTCAACTAGTCTCCAGAGACTGTGCTATTGTTCTTTGAGCTTTCTTGCCCTCTCTTCCAATAGGGAACTAGCAGGGCCCAAAGCATAAGCAACCCCAACAGGTAATACAAAAGGCAAGGGAATTTCAGGCTGTGGAGAACCCACTGGCTGTATCACTTATTAATAGCTCTTACATCTGTTACCATTCTTCATTTTCCAGATTCCTTTTTAATGACAAAGATAGAAAAATTCCAAGAACCAGCCAATTCTTCAATGTGTTGAGCATTTAGCTGCTTCTGTATTAGCTGTTCTAACACCTGTAATTTTTCTGATGGCAAAGGTCATTATTCTACCCAGACAGGTTTGTCAGTCAACATTTAGTAGATAGGACTGTTGGTACCTTTAAAGGATCAGCAGCTGTTGTTCCCTGCTTATGTATAATCTGAACAGTTGAAGACTGTTCTTGATAATACCTTTTAGTATTTTTCTCAAAAGCATACTCTAGTTTATGACCTGTTTCTGAGATTGAAGGAATATTAATTTGGGTTTTCCACTGTTCCTTCTATGCATTCTCCCACAGAAATTTGTATGCAAAGAGAAGATAATATCTTAGAATGGATATTTTTACTAAACAGAGTAAAATAAATAAATACCATTGTAGAACATTTTATAAATTAATTCTGAAAGAAAAAAGATGAGACTCTTGACAATTAATGGGAACAGACCCAATAGAAATTGTGGTGCCTTTTACTAATGCTGAAATTGCTCCATTATGGGCAGAAAAAGATCATTGACAAAGAGCTTGAAGTAACTTCATGGGAGAAACTAGCAACAAATATCACCAAAACAAGAAACTTCAATTTATAAAAAGAACTAATTGAATTTTTCCTCACATTGTACAAGGACCACTAATTTATGGGGCCCCTACAATCTATACTGATACAAATAAATTAGTAAAGGCAGATTATAAGTCAGGAAATTTAAGAACAATGGCTCAAAGCCCTTATGATTCTATTAAAAGGTCAGAATTATATGCTGTTCTCATGGTATTATTAGATTTTCTCAAATATCCTATTATAGTTACTGATTCTCAATATGCAGAAAGAGTTGTTTTATATATTGAAACCACTGAAATTATTCCAGATGGTTCAAGATTAACATCGTTATTTATTCAACTACAAGAAGTAATCATAAATAGAAATCATCTCTTGTATATAACACATATCAGATCTCATATGAGTCTACCAGGCCCTCTAGCACAAGAAAATGAGGAAATTAATCAGGTATTTGTAGGAAATGTGATAGAAGCCTCAGAATTTTATAAGAAACATCACATTAATAGCAAAGGTTTGAAGAAAGATTTGTTGTCCTTGATAACAAGCCAAGAAAATTGTAAGGAAATGTAGTATCATAAATGAGATTTAGAGCCAAATGTCAGGGAAAGGCTGAAATATCAGAGAGAGGAAGTATAGTCAATTTTCACCCAGCTGTCTTGTAACTTTTTTAGCCTCGTTCCTGGTTATTTTTGTTATTTGCCTTTATTGGTAGCTTTTCTCAGTCGTTTTTGTTTCTCTGGGTTTTTATAAGCCGTTATATATTTTATTTCATCTAGGTTAGGATTAAAGGCGTGTAGCCTTGAACTCATAGAAATAGAAGTAGTTCTGTCTCTGGAGTTGTGGGATCAAGGGTGGAGGTCACCACTCTCTGCTTTCCCTGTGCTGGGATTAAAGGTGTGTGTGACTGACTCAGCTGTTTATCTTTGTATTTAAGTTTTTTTTTTTTTTTTTTTTTTTTTTTGAGACACAAGAGTCTTTATTGGGCTCACACCAGGAGTCCATTGGTCTTGAGGACCTCTGTGAACTTGCTGATTTTCTTCTCCACGTTCTTTTCGGCCTGTTTCCGCAGCCTCAAGAGCTGCTTCTTTTTCCGATAGTGGATCTTGGCCTTCTCCTTCCGTTTCTCCTCCAGAGTGGCTGTCA
>PVIH01016140.1:0-46831 GCA_004025045.1 Sigmodon hispidus | reverse complement strand
AGGAGGATATTCTCCAAATCCATCCATTTGCCTGCGAATTTTAGGATATCATTTTTTCTTACTGCTGAGTAGTATTCCATTGTGTAGATGCACCACAGTTTGTTAATCCATTCTTCAGTTGAGGGACATCTAGGTTGTTTCCAGGTTCTTGCTATTACAAATAATGCTGCTATGAACATAATAACTCTAATACCTTTGGAGTGTGAATGTGCCACTTTAGGGTATACACCCAGAAGTGGTATTGCTGGGTCCTGGGGGAGATTGATTCTCAATTTTCTGAGAAACCACCATATTGCATTCCAAAGTGGCTTAACAAGCTTACACTACCACCAGCAATGGAGGAGTGTTCCCCTTGCTCCCCATCCTCTCCAGCATAGGCTATAATCTGTGCCTTTTATCTTAGCCAATCTAAGAGGTGTCAGGTGGTATCTCAAAGTTGTTTTGATTTGCATTTCTCTGATGGCTAAAAGTGAAGAGCACTTTACCAGGTGCCTTTCAGCCATTCGTAGTTCCTCCACTGAGAATTCCTTTTTAGATCTGTACCCCAATTTTTGATAGGGTTATTCAAGGTTTTGGGCTCTAAATTCGTGAGTTCTTTATATATCTTAGAGATCAGTCCTCTATCACTTGTAGGGTTGGTGAAAATCTTTTCCCATTCTGTAGGCTGGCGTTTTGTCCTATTGACAGTGTCCTTGCCTTTGCAGAAGCTTCCCAGCTTCAGGAGATCCCACTTATTGATTGTTGTTCTTAGTGCCTGTGCCACTGGTGTTATATTTAGGAAGTGGTGGCCTGTGCCAATTTGTAGAAGTGTATTTCCCACTTTCTTTTCTATCAAGTTCAAAGTGGTTGGGTTTAAGTTGAGGTCTTTGATCCACTTGGATTTGAGTTTTGTGCAGGGTGACAGGCTGTGATCTATTTGCATTTTTCTACACACTTCCATCCAGCTAAGCTAACACCATTTGTTAAATATACTATCTTTTTTCCATTGAATGTTTTGGGACTCTATGTCAAAGATCAGGTGTTCATAGGTTTTTGGGTTAATGTCTAGATCCTCAATTCTATTCCATTGGTCCACAAGACTGTTTTTATGCCAGTACCAGGCTGTTTTTATTACTGTAGCTCTATAGTATAGCTTGAAGTCAGGGATGATGATACCTCCTGAGGTTCTGTTGTTGAGTAAAATTGTTTTGGCAATACTGGCTTTCCCGTTATTCCAAATGAAATTGAATGTTGTTCTTTCAAGGTTCAAAAAATATTGTGTTGGGATTTTGATAGGCAGTGCATTGAATCTGTAGATTGCCTTTGGTAGAATTGCCATTTTTACTATGTTGATCCTACCAGTCCTGGAACATGAGAGAGCTTTCCATTTTCTGATATCCTCTTCAATTTCTTTCTTCAATGATTTAAAATTTTTGTCAAATAGGTCTGTTACTTCTTTGGTTATAGTTACTCCAAGGTATTTAATACTATTTGCAGCTAATATGAAGGGTAATGTTTCCCTTATTTCTTTTTCAGCTCTTCTATTTTTAGTGTACAGAAGGGCTACTGATTTCTTTGAGATTATCTTGTATCCTGCTACATTACTGAAGGTGTTTATCAGCTGTAGCAGTTCCTTGGAGGAATTTTGTGGGTCACTTATGTATACAATCATATCATCTGCAAATAGAGATAGCTTCACTTCTTCTTTTCCAATTTGTATGCCCTTAATCTCTTTTCATTCCCTTATTGCTTTATCTAAAACTTCCAGAACTATATTGAATAGATAAGGGGAGAGAGGACATCCTTGTCTAGTTCCTGACTTTAGTGGGATTTCTTTGAGTTTTTCTCCATTAAATTTGATACTGGCTGTTGGCTTCTTGTAAATTGCCTTAATTATATTTAGGTATTCTCCCTGTATTCCTGATCTCTCCAGGGCTTTAATCATAAATGAGTGTTGGATTTTGTCAAGGGTTTTTTCCACATCTAAGGATATGATCATGTGGTTTGTTCCTTTAGGTGTTTATATGATGGATAATGTTTATGGTTTTTCATATGTTGAACCACCCCTGCATTTCTGGGATGAAGCCTACTTGGTCGTGCTGGATGATATCTTTTATGCATTGTTGTATACAGTTTGCCAAATTTTTGTTGAGAATTTTAGCATCAATATTCATGAGGGAAATTGGTTTGTAATTCTCCTTCTTTGTTGTGTCTTTGAGTGGCTTGGGTATTAGGGTAATTGTGGCCTCATAAAAGGAATTTGGCAATATTCCTTCAGTTTCTACTGTGTGAAATAGTTTGAGGAATAATGGTCATAATTCTTCTTTGAATATCTGGTAGAATTCTGCACTGAAACCATCTGGCACAGGATTTTTATTTTTTGGGAGGCTTTTAATGACAGCTTCAATTTCCTTAAGGATTATAGGCCTGTTTAGGTAATTAATCTGATCTTCATTTAATTTTGGTAGATGGTACCTGTCCAGAAAGCTGTCCATTTCTTCTAGGTTTTCCATTTTTGTGGAATACAGATTTTCAAAATATGACCTGATATTTTTATGTATTTCCTGGAGGTCTGTTGTTATGTCCCCCTTTTCATTTCTGATTTTGTTCATTTGGACACTCTCTCTCTGTTTTTTGATTAGCTTAGCTAAGGGCTTATCTATATCGTTAACTTTCTCAAAGAACCAACTCTTACATTCGTTGATTCTTTGTATTGTTCTTTTTGTTTCAATTGTATTGATTTCAGCTCTAAGTTTGATTTTTTCCTGCCATCTACTCGTTCTAGGTGAGTTCACTTCTAATTGTTCTAAGGCTTTCATCTGTGCTGTTAGGTCTCTAGTGTGGGGTTTCTCAAGGTTTTTCATATAGGCATCTAGCGCTATGAATTTTCCTCTTAAGACTGCTTTTATTGTGTCCCACAAGTTTGGATATGTTGTGGATTAATTTTCATTGAATTCTAGGAAGACTTTGATTTCTTTCTTAATTTCTTCCTTGACCCAGAGATGGTTCAGCTGATTGATATTTAGTTTCCATGATTTGGTAGGCTTTCTTTGGATTTTGATGTTGTTGAACTCTAACTTTAGGCCCTGGTGGTCCAATATATTACAAGGGATTATTTCCATTTTTTGTATCTGCTGATATTTGCTTTATGACCAATTATGTGGTCAATTTTGGAAAAAGTTCCATGAGGAGCTGAGAAGTATGTATATTCCTTTGCCTTTGGGTGGAAGGATCTGTAGATATCTATGAAATCCATTTGCATCATAACCTCATTTAGACTCCTTATTTCTCTGTTGAGGCTCTGTCTGGTTCATCTCTCCAGGGTTGAAAGTGGGGCATTGAAGTCTCCCACTTTTAGGGTGTAAGAACTGATGTGGGAATAGAGCTTTAGCAGTGTTTCTTTTACATATGTTGGTGCCCCTATATTAGGGGCATAAATATTTAAGATTGAAATCTCCTCTTGACCAATTTTTCCTGTGATGAATAAGTAGTGACCATCTTGGTCCCTTTTAATTGCTTTTAGCTTAAAGTCTACTTTGTTGATATTAGGATTGCAACCCCTGCTTGTTTCTTAGGACCGTTTGAATGGAAAATCTTTTCCCAACCCTTTATTCTAAGCCTGTGTCTGTCTTTGCAGTTAAGGTGTGTTTCTTGTAGGCAACAGAAGGATGGCTTCTGTTGTGTATCCATCTTGTTAGTGTGTGACGTTTTGTAGGAGAGTTGAGACCATTGATATTAAGGGAAATTAGTGACCATTGATTCATATTTCCTGCCATTTTTGGTGACACCTTGTTTGTATTTCCTTTCTCTAGGGTATTCTTCTGTGGGCTTATTGATTTCTTGTGATTTCTTGGGTGTATCTGGGGTCCTTAGGTTGGAGTTTTCCCTCTAATACTCTCTGTAGTGCTGGATTGGTAGATAGATATTCTTTCAGTCTGACTTTGTCCTGAAATACCTTGTTTACTCCATCTATGGTGATTGATAATTTTGCAGGGTATAGTATTCTAGTTTGGCAGCCATGCTGTTTATTGTCTGTATAACTTCTGAACAAGCCCTTCTAGCCTTCATCGTTTCCATTGAATAGTCAGGCATTATTCTGATGGGTCTGCCTTTATATGTGAGTTGGCCCTTTTCTTTTGCAGCTCTTAAATTTTTTCCTTTGTTCTGTGTGTTTTGTGGCTTGATTATAATGTGGCATGCTGACTTTTTTTGGGGACCATACCTATTTGGTGTTCTGTAAGCTTCTTGTATCTTTATAGGCATTTCCTTCTTCAGGTTAGGAAAGTTTTCTTCTATGATTTTATTGAAAACATTATCTGTGCCTTTGAGCTGTTATTCTTCTCCTTCTTCTATTCCTATTATTCTCAAATTAGGTCTTTTCTTGGTGTCCCTGAATTCTTGAACATTTTGAATTGTGTCTTTTATAGTTTTACTGTTTTCTTTGACTGATATATCTATTTGAGCTACTGAGTCTTCCACTTTAGAGATTCTATCTTCCTTCTCTTCAACTCTGTTTGCTATTCTTGTATCTGTGGTTCCAGCTTTTTTCTTCAGGTTTTCTATTTACATCTTTGCCTCATTTTGTGCCTTTTTTATTGCTTCCATTTCAGCTTTTAGTTCCTGGCATGTTTCTTTCATAGATTTGTTCATCTCTTCCAATTTTTGTTTGTTTTTTGTTCTATTTCTTTAAGGCTATTTTTCATATATTCTTGGAGAGCTTCAATGGTCATCAAAATGGAATTTTTGATGTTGCTTCCTCCTGTTTCCTCTTCATTGCTCAGTTCAGCTCTTGTATTTGGAAGATCGCCACTCTCTTCTGGAATTACCATGTTGTCCTTTGTATTATTATGTAATTTTTCTGCACTGACGTTTGCCAACGGCTTCAGTTGTTCATGATTAGATGGTTTCTGGTCAGTTGTGGCACTTGGGTTTGTGTGCCTCCTATGACCTCTCTGGTCAGGGTCTGAGTCTGTCCTTCAGGGATCCCTGTAGTTGTTGGCTTACTCAGTTCAAGGTGGCAGTGGGTAGCTGTGCAAATTCCCTCAGCAGGAGCTGTGGGTATGGTGACCAGCAGAGTTTATCTGCCCGTGATCCAGAGTGCGCTGGGTCTTTGCAGACAGCACTTGGTCCCCTCCTTGCAGTTTTAATTTGCTTATTAACATTCAAAAAGTCTATGGACAGCAAATAACATATAAGATCTACACTGTGTGTTTGCTATCTTTATGGTATATTCTTTCCCTCTCTTTTAAAAGACTTTTTCCTACTATTTTTCTTTTCTCTCTAATACCTATGCATAGTTTTGAATATACTCTAAACTATTTATAAGGTTTTGCTTTTTGTCTGAATCTGTCTGTACTGCATATTTGTATCTTTTTGTGACCACATGAGTATTTAAACTGCTAAGAAGCATGGTTAGGACCAAAGTGGTGGCTTTGGCAGCTGGGTCTTCCCTACTCCTTGGTTTCCTGAGAGTCTCGTCTCATGACAGAGATATGTTTACTGTCAGCTCTGGGAATCATGTTTACTACCACAATTCTTGAAAGTTTCTGGGTCACTGAGTAATATTTCATTCTGATCACAAACACCATTTAAGTGTTGTGTCTATCAAAATTTTGTGGCTAGCACTGAGCCAGGAAGATGTCCCTTAAATGAGCCCCACCTTTGCTTACTGTCAGCAATCAGTGTACACAAGAGAAAAGATAGTTATCGAGAAGCCAAGATTGACTCTGTTTTTGTGTTTAGAATCCTTTCTTTAAAGGCTTTCTTAAGCTTTATGTAAATTATGTGGCCTCATGTTGGGTGCCAGATAAAGCATTACTCTATTTTTTTATAAATAAAAATTCAAGAGTCAGATATTGGCATAAGAGCCTGAAAAGATTACAGAGTTAGACAAACCATTGATATTTTCCATCTGCTCTATTATTTTCTCCAAACAGAGTGCCATATCCCTTTCTTCCCCACCTTACTATTTTATCTTCTATCTCTCCCCAGTTTTCAAAAATTTTGTTCAACTTGTGGTTAACTCTACCCTCTCACTACAAGCAAGTTATGGCAGAACATGATAAAAAAATACAGCACAATAGTGGTTTTTTTCTATAAAAAATATCATACTCTGAAAGAGAAGTATTATCATGATCATTGTGAGAATTTAATGATTCATGAATTTAGAATTTTTATAAAGTGTTTAGGACAAAAATACCTGAAGACTTAAAATTGTTATGAGTCATTGCAATTAATCTTTCTCTCTTTCCATCTCTCTCATTAACTCATAAACATATATATATATATATATATATATATATATATATATATATGATCCAGAGTTTCCCTGTGTAAGAGCCCTAGTTGCTCTGAGAATCACTTTGTAGATCGGGCTGAACTTGACCTTATAGAAATCAGATGGCTTTTGCATTCTGAGAGTTGGGATTAAGGGAATAAACCAAAACATTGTATCTTTTACTTGACTAACCATTTTCCTAGTTAAAAGCATTCTTTGGAGAGAGGCCAGGAGAGATACCAGAAGAGAGAGACCCCAGCAGATGCAGAGGACAACAATGCTGCTCTGAGAAAAGGTACCGAGTCACATGGCTGAACAAGATAAGAATCACGTGTTAGTTTAAGAGAAAAAGGTTAGGAGATGCTGGAACCTGGACCACTTGTCCAGAGAGTCTCTCTCCAGGACCAGGGTCAATCCCTAGGGTCTGATCTCAGACTCTCCCTAGCATACAGTAACTAGGGTTTGGATATGAGGGGCTTCTCCAACCATACCTAAAAGAGGGTAACTTGCACAGCCACACCCTACTTCCAAGGCAAATTGAAGGATAAGAGAAGGATTGAGGCTTTGAAATTCAGGCCCCTGTCCAGAGCAGACCCTTTGTTCAGAGGAAACAGGAAACAAACAAGTTCTCTTTCAACAACTAACTAATTGTGAACCACTGAAGCCATGGGCACATGCCAGTGCAAAAATACATATAACAATATAAAGAACAAGGCAACACCAGAAGAAACTGGTGGTTCTACAACTACAAGACCTGAACAGAGAAATGAAGAGGAAATAGAAGGAAACAACACCAAAAACACCTTTATGAATATTACTGAAGCCTTCAAAGAAGATACAAAAAAATCCCTTAAAGAATTGGAAGATATAAACAATTCCTTGAAAGAAAACCAAGAAAAGGTAAACCAAAAAAATGAAAGAAACATTCCAGGAACTAAAAACTGAAATAGAAGCAATAAAAAAGGCACAGAATGGGGCAAAGGTGGAAACAGAAGAATCTGAAGAAAAGAGCTTAACTAAAGATACAAGCAAATCAACAGAATTCAAGAAGGAAATATCTATAAAGATGTGAGAAACTTACAGAACACCAAATAGATAGGACCCCCCAAAACAGTATGCTTGCCACATAATAATCAACCCACAAAATATAAAAACAAAGGAAAAATTTTAAGAGCTGCAAAAGAAAAGGGCCAACTTACCTATAAAGTTAGACCCATCAGAAAAACTACTAACTATTCAATGGAAAACAATGAAAGCAAGAAGGGCTTGGTCAGAAGTTATACAGACATTAGAAGAGCATGGCTGCCAACCTAGACTACTAGACCCAGGAAATTATAAAACACCATAGATGGAGTAACAAGATATTTTATGACAAAATCAGACTGAAACAATACATATCAGCCAATCTGGCCTTCCAGAAAGCAATAGAGGGAAAACTCCAACCTAAGGATCCCAGATACACATATGAAACCACAAACAATCAAAAATACCACAGAAGAAAAGCCTAGAAGAGGAAATATACAAGCTACCACCAAAAATAACAGGAAACATCAAGCAGTAGTCACTACTATCCTTTAATATCAATGGACTCAACTCACTTACAAAAAGGCACACACTAACAAGATGGATACAAAAACAGAAGCCATGCTTCTACTGAAAGAGACACAACTCAACTTTAATATAGACACAGGCTCGGAGTAAAGGATTGGGAAAAGACTTTCCAATCAAATGGCCCTAAGAAACAAGCTGGGGCTTCTATCCTAATATGTAACAAAGTAGACTTTAAGCTAAAACCAATTAAAAGGGACCAAGTTGGTCATAAATTATTCATCACAGGAAAAATTAGTCAAGAGAAGATTTCAATCTGGAATATTTATGCCCCAAATATAAGGACACGCATTTATGTAAAAGAAACACTGCTAAAACTCAAATCTCACATCAATTATAACATTCTAATAATGGAAGACTTCAACACCTCCCTTTCACCCCTGGATTGTCAATCAGATAGAGACTCAATAGAGAAATAAAAAAGTCTAACAGAGGTTATGATGCAAATAGTTTTAATAGATATCTACAGAAGCTTCCACCCAAATGCAAAAGAATATACATATTTCTCAGCTCCTCATGGAACTTTCTTGAAAATTTACCACATAATTGGTTATAAAGAAAATATCAACAGATACAAAAAAATTGAAGATAATCCCTTGCATCATATGAGACCACCAAGGCCTAAAGTTAGAGTTCAACAACATCAAAAATCACAGAAAGCCTACCAACTCATGGAAAGTAAACATCACACAGCTGAACCATCTCTGGTTTAAGGTAGAAATTAAGAAAGAAATCAAAGTCTTCCTAGAATTCAATGAAAATGAATCTACAACGTATCCAAACTTGTGGGACACAATGAAAGCAGTCTTAAGAGGAAAATTCATAGCGCTAGATGCCTATATGAAAAACCTTGAGAAATCCCACACTAGAGACCTAACAGCGCAGCTGAAAGCCTTAGAACAATTAGAAGGAAACTCACCTAGAAGGAGTAGATGGCAGGAAATAATCAAACTTAGAGCTGAAATCAATACAATTGAAACAAAAAGAACAATACAAAGAATCAACAAATCTAAGAGTTGGTTCTTTGAGAAAGTTAACAAGATAGATAAGCACTTAGCCAAACTAATCAAAAAGCACAGAGAGATTGTCCAAATCAAAAAAAATCACAAATGAAAATGGGCATATAACAACAGACCCCAAGGAAATACAGAGAATTATCAGATCATACTTTGAAAATCTGTATTCCACAAAAATGGAAAACCTGGAAGAAATGGACAACTTTCTGGACAGGTACCACTTACCAAAATTAAATGAAGAACAGATTAGTTACCTAAACAGGCCTAAAACCCTTAAGGAAATTGAAGCTGTCATTAAAAGCCTCCCAAAAAATAAAAACCCTGTGCCAGATGGTTTCAGTGCAGAATTATACCAGACATTCAAAGAAGAATTACTGCCATCATTCCTCAAACTATTTCACACAGTAGAAACTGAAGGAATATTGCCAAATTCCTTTTATGAGGCCACAATTACCCTAAAACCCAAGCCACTCAAAGACACAACAAAGAAGGAGAATTACAGACCAATTTCCCTCATGAATATTGATGCTAAAATACTCAACAAAATTTGGCAATTGGGCAAATTGTATACAACAATATATAAAAAATATCATCCACCATGACCAAGTAGGCTTCATCCCAGAAATGCAGGGCTGGTTTAACATATGAAAAATCATAAACGTTATCCATTATTTAAACAAACTAAAGGAACAAAACCACATGATCATATCCTTAGATGCTGAAAAAGCCTTTGACAAAATCCAACACTCCTTTATGATAAAAGTTCTGGAGGGATCAGGAAAACAGGGACAATATCTCAATATAATAAAGGCAATCTAGAAGAAGCCGACAGTCAGCATCAAACTTAATGGAGAAAAACTCAAAGCAACCCCCCTAAAGTCAGTAACTAGACAAGGATGTCCTCTCTCCCCTTATCTATTCAATGTAGTTCTTGAATTTAGCTAAAACAATAAAAGAACAGAAAGAGATTAAGCCCATACACATTGGAATAGAAGAAGTGAAACTATCTCTATTTGCAGATATGATTGTATACATAAGTGAAACACAGAATTCTACCAGGAAACTTTTATGGTTGATAAACACCTTCAGCAATGTGGCAGGATACAAGATTAACTCAAAGAAATCAGTATCCCTCCTATACACCAAAGATAATAGGGCTGAAAAAGAAATAAGTTAAATATCATCCTTTATAATAGCTTCAAGTAGTATTAAATACCTTGGAGTAACTATAATCAAAGAAGTAGCATATCTATTTGACAAAATTTTAAATCACTAAAGAAAGAAATTGAAGACGATATCAGAAATTGGAAACTTCTCCCATGTTCCTGGATAGGTAGGATCAATATAGTAAAAATGGCAATTCTACCAGAAGCAATCTACAGATTCAATGTAATTCTCAACAAAATTCCAACACAATTTTTTACAGACCTTGAAAGAACAATACTCAATTTTATTTGGAATAACAGGAAAGCCAGGATTGCCAAAACAATGTTGCTCAACAACAGAACCTCAGGAGGCATCACCATCCATGACTTCAAGTTATACTATAGAGCTACAATAATAAAACCAGCCTGGTACTGGCATAAAAACAGACTTGTGGATCAATGGAACAGTATTGTGGATCCAGACATTTACCCAAAAACCTATGAACACCTGATCTTTAACAAAGAGGCCCAAAATATTCAATGGAAACAAAGATAGTATTTTTAACAAATGATGTTGCCAAAGCTCTTTGGTAGTATGTAGAAAAATGCAAATAGATTCAAGACTGTCACTCTGCACAAAACTCAAATCCAAGTGGATCAAACACCTCAACATAAACCCAGCCACTTTAAACTTGATCGAAAAGAAAGTGGAAAGTACAATTCTATGAATTGGCATAGGCGACTACTTACTAACTATAAAACAAGTGGCACAGACACTAAAATTAACAATCAATAAGTGGTATCTCCTGATGCTGAGAAGCTTCTGTTATGCCAAGGATACTGTCAATAGGACTGAATTACAGCCTACAGAATGGGAAAAGATTTTCACCAACTGTACAAGTGATAGAGGACTGATCTCTAAGATATATAAATAACTCAAGAATCTAGAGCCCAAAATTTGAATGACCCAATCAAGAAATGGTGTTCAGAACTAAAAAGGGAATTCTGAGCAGTAGAATTATGAATGGTTGAAAGGCACCTGAAATAGTGCTCATCATATTTAGCCATCAGAGAAATGCAAATCAAAACATCTTTGAGATTCCACCTGACACCTGTTAGATTGGCTATAAAAGACACAGGTGACAGCCTATGCTGGAGAAGGTATAGAGCAAGGGGAACACTCCTCCATTGTTGATGGGAGTGTAAGCTTGTTCAGCCACTTTGGAATGCAGTGTGGCGGTTTCTCAGAAACTGAGAATCAATATCCCCAAAGACCCAGCAATACCACTTCTGTGTGTATACTCTAAAGACACAGAGTCACACTCCAATAGCATTAGCTCAACTATGTTCATAGCAGCATTATTTGTAATAGCAAGAACCTGGAAACAACCTAGATGCCCCTCAGCTGAAGAATAGATTAACAAACTGTGGTACATCTATACAATTGAGTACTACTCAGCAGTAAGAAAAAATGATATCCTAAAATTTGCAGGTAAATGGATGGATTCGGAGAATCTCCTCCTGATCGAGGTATCACAAACCCAGAAAGATAAGCAGAGGATGTACTCTCTCGTTAGTGGACTCTAAACAAAACAAAACAAAGAAATTAATAGCAAAGCATGACCAAGCTGCAAGCCACAATCACTGAACAGCTTGGGAGCAGAAACACCTTGGACTGACCCCTTGGATCCCTCTCCCCCTAGAGGAACACCTGACTCAGTTTGATGTTGGGGGGATAAAAGTGGATTTGCCAGGAGTGGGGGATGAACTAAGCACTATTGGGACCTTGGGACTTTGGGAACCCCCGGGGGGCAGGTGATTGGGGAGATGTGGAGATGATAGAATGACCTGATCTGGTGGGAGGGGGAAGGGACCTTGATTAAGGTTATACAGGAATAGAAAATGTGACTTTTTTATTCATAATAAAAAATTAAAAAGTCAAAAAATAAAAAAATTCATAAACATCCTGTTTCTACCTGAATTTGCTACAAGTAAATATATATGTATATTATATATGTATATATATAAATATGAACTTTTGTGAGATATGTATGTTCTCTTGGCAGTGAGTAAACCAATCCACATGTAAAAAGTTTAGTATGCTATTCCGTAGGTAGCGAAAACTAAGAGAAATCTAGATTGGGTTCTTTCTTTTTATTATGAATAAAGTCATATTTTTATCCATGTATATCCTTGTTCAAGCTCCCTTCCCCTTCTTGCCCCTTCCACTCAGCCTCTCCAGATTGATCAGTTAACAATAACTATAATATGGATATTCTAATATTATATGTTTGCTTAGATTTTGTTGTATGCATGTTTTGGATAATGCCATACCTCATAAAGATGCACAGGTACATATTAATCAGAAATATAAAAGTCAATTATATTCTAAATGTGAGTCCCTAGTTCACATACACACCTGTTGGTAAACACTTTTTGGTAATGACTATTCCAAGTCAAATACGCACTCTTCTTTTTGTTCCTGCCAACTAGATAATTATTTTTGACCATGGTCAGTGGGAGCTCATGAATAATGTACATGCTGAAAAATGTGTACTGTCCTTCTCTATATATGGGCCAATGAGAAAGCTAATTTCAGATTAATTAAATCTGATGTTGGATGTGAGCACACTTTCTTAACAGCAGACTTCGCAAACCCTTGGTAGTGAAAAACCAACAGTGAAATGTAGACAGGGAGTTTCCTTTATTTTCACTCCAATTTGTGTAACCCTGCACACTGAGCTTCTAGAGTCTAGGAACAGCTTTAAAACAGAACAGGACTATTTTCCCAGGCTCTGGAGATGAAATGTGGCTTCTATGTCTAGAGAGAACAAATTAATCTCATTATAGAACTACCAGAAATGTTTACCAAATGAAACTCCCAGTGACTGTCAGCCCTTCATGGTGCTTGAAACTCAGGGTAGTTGGGTAGTTATTTATTTGTAATAGAAGGAAGCTATATCAGATATAGGTTTTTGGCCTTTCTTCCTTGGAACTGAAAAATGCTATATTGTTACACACAATACCCATTATGTTTTTGTTTTGATTGAGATACTAGCTTAGCATACTAAGTCAGACACCAGAAAACCAATGTGAGACTATAGGCCCTCCTATAATAAAGACTTAAGGACAACTATCATCAGATAAGCCCAGGTTAGAAAGGCAATGTATTTTGTGTGTGTCAAGGATCTCAAATTTTGTTTTATGATTTTCACTTCTTTCAGAAAAGGTATTTATTTTGTTTATTGTATTTTGAGAATAGATGTTTAGAATATAAATTTGCCATTGAAATACAAAGCACTGAACTTGACTTCCTGTAAGTCACCTAAGAGCAAGTCAGTAGAGTAAGATGTATAAAATCATTCTTCCACAGGAGCCAAAAATGAGAACCTAAGGTACCAACAATAGCTGTTGATACTGTTTCCTTCTATTCTGTGAAGTACAGGTCAGACTATGAGCTGCCCTTCATTCTCTTTTTAGCTGCTAAATGTCTTATAGCAATATCATAATCTTCTTGACTAAGAGAAATGTAAATACTGAGTTAATGCACATAATTTAGTATTCATGGCAATCAAATTTTAACATATATTGTAAATAAAACAATAATCTTCATCCTTAGTATAAGAAACAAAATATGCTCAGGTTGTCTTTAGTCATATTTTATGATTTTTATCTTTCTTTTTTATTTACTAGTAAATAACTATTTATTTACTATTTTATGTAAGCACGTGAATTTGTGTATTTCAGTATTGGGGATTGAACCGAGGGCCTTGTATATGCTGGGGAAGCACTCTGTGCTGAGCTACATCTACACTTACCCCTTTATCTTTTATTTTGATACAAAGTCTCTCATTAAGTTGCCCAGGCAGGCCTAGAAATTGCGAATCTCTTGCCTTATCTTCCTAGGTAAATGAGATAACAATCAGCACAAGCCTGATCTCCTATTTTGAACACATTGTTTAAAACTGTTTTGTTCCTGTAACTTATGACTACAAACTCAGTCGGTTTTTAAGTAAATGCAAGTTGCCAAGTATGATGAAGTATGCTTGTATGATAAAAATTTGAAGGATAAAGTAAAAGGGTGCTAAAGTTGAAGTAATATTGAAATCTTGTCTGAAAAGAACATAAAATAATTATCTGAGAGCTACAATAGCAACCAGCTTAGCAAAATATACACAATGGTGAAATAAGACTTGAATGTCTTGGGAGTAATGAACAGCTTACTGATTGGATTTATGGCCCAGTACACAAGCAGGAATTTATACCTGGTATAGTAAACTTAGTCATATACCCAGAGCTAAGGAGGTCACGTGCCCTGGGAAAACCCTCATACTGTTGTTTTAGTAAAAGAAGATAGCATCAAACAGCCTTCTCAACACTTACTTAACTGTAAAGAAGTATAGTTCTCACTCCACATCAGAATTTTTTCATTACAGAACAGAGAGGTTAACAAAGATACAACTTATCAAGGTATACAGAATAAGTGACTATAAAGTGCTCAGGCCAAAATAAGGCATCTATACCACTTCTTCCTCCAAAACTTGGGGATTATTGTAGAAGAGGCAGCAGAAAAACTTTAAGACCCAGAGGTCAGGAAATAATGCTTTGAAATAGTATTCTCAGGACCTGACAGGGCTGTTGCACTCATGGATTCATAGTAACTGTGTCTGCCTATGCAAAATTTTCACAATATCAAGCCATCCAACACTACAGCGTAAATGAAAGAGGGTCTCATGCAATTTCCCCCATAGCTTATGATCTGTGGCCTTTGATAGCTCTTGGAGCAAGAAAAATCAGTTTTCTACAGAGGGGTGACCTATGTTAGCTTACCCATGCTCCAGTGAATGGCTCTATGCCCATTCATGTACCGAAGGTTAGGGTTAGGGTTGTAACATACAGAAGCACTAACTGCATTCAAAACTGAAAACTCAAGCAAGTATTAAGTTAGGGGGACAAATGCTTGGAGAACAGAAGGGAGGGGTAGTTGACATGATCCAAATCTACTGTATCCATATATTAAAATTTCAAATATCAGATAAATAAAAAAATTGAGAAACTAAATAATAAGAACAAAAGACTCAATGCATGATTCTATAGGTACAATATGGAAGGACAACATGAGGAAGACCCTTCTTACTGCCAGGGCCTCTTATGAGTCTCAAGATTATACAGAGTCAGACTAGTTTTCTAACTGTTTTGTTTACTTATTGTATCTATTTATTTAGTGTTTATGAGGTTCTGCGTATATGTGTGTAGGCAGTACAGGTCACAGTGTGTGCCTTTGGAGGTCAGAAAATAACTTGCCACAATTGGCTCTTTCTACCATGTGGGTCTTAGAGACCAGATTAAAATAATTAGGCTTGACTGCCTGGGAGCCTTGGGAGCCATCTCCTAAGCCCCTACCTTTTTAAATATAAAAGTTGATGATGGTACAAGAAAGTTTGTGTGTGTGTGTGTGTGTGTGTGTGTGTGTGTGTGTGTGTTTTGTTTTGTTTGCTTTGGGATGGTTTGGTTTGGTTCCCCTTGAGGGTTGTTTGTTTCTACCAGTACAACAGAATTTATTTTTTATAAGTTTTTAATACTTACTTACAAATAAGATTCATTTGTGTTTTGAGATGTATGAATCAGAGCTATTTTCTTAGGTTTTGTGTTTGTATTATTCAAATCAGATGGGCATAATTAAATTGAGCAGTTAGAAGAGAGACTAATAAAGAGAAAATTGACACTGATCCTGTCAGAGCAGAGGAAAAGCTTAAGGCATAGAGCATAAAATTCAAATACTAGGAGAGGAAATTGAGACCACAACCATATTGAAGCCTGAAAAAGGATGATTCCATCTTCCAAGGCTGGAATTACAGGTGGGCCATTATGCTCAGGTTCTGATGAATCTGAATGCCAGTCCTTTTGCCTATATAGCAAGCTCTTTCATCTCTGATTCATCACCCTAGCAAAATAATCATGTTTTAAACTAATTTTAATAATTATATGAAGCATGCTTTGTACAATCCTTCACTGAATAAATGTAGTAGTTTAATATTTGGCATTTAATGTAAATAACATCTTTTAAAAATAAAGCTTTTGCCTCTGTTGAATTAAAGCCAGAATAAAATCTTGAACTTATTTTATGGACAGAAGAAATTAAGTTTCCGAAGTACTCAACAGACCCAGACTCAAAGAAGTATCAAAAACTTAAGACCCACTTAGGGACAGACTCTATTCTGGTCTATTAAAGTATATTTTTCTGTACTACTTCTTTAAGCACTCATCAGAGGGGAAAGGTGCATTCAGTATCTTACTCATTGGTTAAAAAAAAAAAAAAATCTGCAAAATGTAAGAGCCTGGTCATTGCATCAGCATGAGACACTCCATTAAAATGCACTGAAAGTATGATGGTGTTAACAACTTAGTGATGGCTGAATTTTACTCTTCTCTGTACATTTTCACTTGTATTCAAATTACTATCTACTATATTTTCATTTTACTCTGAAGGACTGCTTTTATATCTCTTTTTGATAGCTTTAATGGAATATATTTTATGTGACATACAATTTATCCATCAATAATGCATAACTGATGTTCACAGGTATGTTCAAACTCTATGTACCACAGTCAAATTTAGAACAATTCTATCACCCCCAAAAGAAACAGTCATTAAATCCCTTACCTACTTTTCAGCCTCAGGGTAACTAAAATATAACTTTTTCCTCTGCAAATTTTCGTATTTTAGAGTTTCATATTAATATAATCTTAAGTGTAGTCTTTCATTTAATGATTTCAATGGTGTCCACATTGTTATAGAAGACATATACCTCTATTTTGATGGCTGAATAGTATCTCATTTTATCATTATCACTTAACTTTTTGTTTATCCATTTATCAATGTGTAGAATAATTTCAACCTTTCAACTTCTATAAATGCTACCAGGATATAGCTCCATAGTAGAGTGCTTGACTTAATATGGTTGAAGATCTCAGATTTATCTACAAAATAAAATTTAGAAACACTAAAAAAGTTCAGAAGAAGTGATTTGCATGTTTTCTAGGTTGCTTTTAATCCTATCTAGTTGACACCTAAAATTAACTACCACATCTGCATCAAGTCTCTGATTGGATTAGTTGCTACATAAACAAATTATTTTTGAGCTGTGGAACCAATAAACCTGTGGTAGTCTTTGCTGAGGAGTTCTGAACGTGTGTTGGAATACACATCATCAGTTAGCTAAGGAGTTTACTGTTGAGCCATAACCTAACTTTTTTTGCCAACATAAAGCTCCTAGGACAGTCAAAGGTGAGTCATTACAGTCATTCTAGGTATTTTCTGAGCTTGTATATATCCCTGGGTGTGCAAATCTCTTTAGGCATGTAGATGAACTTCTCTTCCTCCACTGTTTGGAATTATACAAGGTGAGACTTCTAAGCTCTGGAATTACTATATGCATCACCATGCCCAGTTAAAAAAAGGGCTGGGAATTGAATGAGGTTTTGTGTAAAGCTTGCCATATGTTCTTCCAATGGAGCATATCACTAGGATGTAGACTGCCTTCTAGATTTCCAGAAATATATTATGATTTTTGAGAAAACTTGTTTTTTAAAGTTTTCTTTCAATCTTTTTTCTTGATTAGTCTGTTATTTAACTCAACTTATATCTACTGCTTCAAACTGCCAATAACATAAGCTATTGTTTGTAATTTATTTTGATTCATGTCCCCAAGGAAAATGTTTCTCACACCAGGTCATCTTTGAATCAGATAAATATAGCAAGTTTGGAAATAAGTTCTTCCAAGAAAATAGCAGGCAAGACACAAAATTATAATTCTTACCTGAAGTTGGAGGTTTTACAGTGTTCTAGTTTGATTTGTTCAGAATGATACAGTTATACAACCCAGACTGACCTCAAATTTAGACATAATGACAGACAGACATCAGTATTTGAAACTCTCAGGAAGTCAAGGCAAAAAGACTAGAGGATGTGGTCAGTTCAGGCTGTGTAACAAGATCCTATCTAAACAGTAAAAAAAAAAAAACCCACAAAACCACTAAATGATGGATTGGGGATGGTACTCAGCAACAGAAAATTTGCCTGGCCTTGGTTCCATCTTCAGAGTTACCAGGAAAATCATAATCTATTCCCTGGGATCTTAGTTGATATGGAATGTTATTTAACCAGGGAAAAGATGTGTTGTATTTGTCTTTGCTTTCTTTGCTTAATTATGTAACAATGTATTGCATTTGTTTCACCTTACCTGTCTAAGGCACCAGATTGGACAAATAAACAGCTCAATAGAAAATAGCTATGGAAAAAGGATAGGTGATGGTAACAGACAGAGAAAATAAGTAGGAAAATCTAGGATGGAAAAGAAGAATAAGTAAAGAAGGAGAATACAACAAGAGATACACTCAGAGCAAGAAGCCAGGCAGGCAAGTCATAGAGAAGCAGTTAAAGTAAGATACATAGAAGTAGGAAAGGTAATAATCCCTGAAGCAAAAAGGTAGATAAATAGAAACAGGTAAATTTAAATGAAAAGAACTAGACAGAATTGTGCCTAAGCCAAGTGAAGCTTTCAAAATTAAAATTAAAAGTAAGCATCAGTGTCATCATTTGGGATCTAGTTGGTTGTAGGACCCAGCTCTGACCTTCACTTGCACACTGAGTCTTGAAGGACACAGCCTGGGGGTTACTAGGTATATATCCCCTGTGTCCCATTGTCTCATATTGTTTTGGCTTTTCTGCCTGTGGGGGATGGTTCAGGAGGATGGGCTTCTTCTTTTTTTTTTTTTTTTTTACTTTTTTATTATTTTGGAAAATCAATAACAAACTTCATATTAAAAAGCAAAACAATCAGAATAGACAAAAAACATATAGTAATAAAACTTCTCTTTTCTCTAAAGTGCATGAAACATAAAAAATAAAATCTAAAGTTCCTCATGCTATGTTAAGCTCAGCTAAAGATGAAGAAAGCACAATAGGTCACAGCTAATGCCCACGGATGCACAATGGCCAACACAAATTTCTGCTAAGCAACGTTTCTACAGTCAAACCAGAAGTTTTGCATATGTGTTTGTGTGTGTGTGTGTGTGTGTATGTGTGTCTGTGTGTTAAATCACTTTATTCACTAATCATCTTTCAATGAAAAACAGAATGGTTTTGCTTAAAGTCCACTAATGAGTGAGTACATCCCCTACTTATACTTCTAGATTTGTGAAAACTCACTCAGAAGGATATTCTCCAAATTGTTCCATTTGTTTGAGAATTTAAGTATATCATTTTTTTTCTTACTGGTGAGTAGTGCTCCATTGTGTAGATATACCACAGTTTGTTAATACACTACTCAGTTGAGGGGCATCTAGGTTGTTTCCAGGTTCTTGCTATTACAAATAATGCTGCTATGAACATAGTTGAGCTAATGCCTTTGGAGTGTGACTGTGAATCTTTAGGGTATACACCCAGAAGTGGTATTGCTGGGTCCTTGGGGAGATTGATTCTCAATTTTCTAACAAACTACCATACTGTGTTCCAAAGTGGCTGAACAAGCTTAAACTTCCACCAACAAAGGAGGAGTGTTTCTCTTGCTCCACATCCTCTCCAGCATAGACTGTCCTCTGTGTCTTTTATCTTAGCCAATCTAACAGGTGTCAGGTGGTATCTCAAAGTTGTTTTGATTTGCATTTCTCTGATGGCTAAAGATGATGAGCACTTTTTCAGGTGCCTTTCAGCAATTCATGATTCTTCTGCTGAGAATTCTCTTTTTAGATCTGAACCCCATTTTTTGATTGGGTTATTCAAGGTTTTGGGCTTTAGATTCTTGAGTTCTTTATATATCTTAGAGACCAGTCCTCTATCACTTGTAGGGTTGGTAAAAATCTTTTCCCATTCTGTAGGCTGTTGTCTTGTCCTATTGACTTTACAGAAGCATCTCAGCATCCAGAGATATCACTTATTGATTGCTAATTTTAGTGTCTGTGCCACGGGTGTTATATTTAGGAAGTGGTCGCCTGTGCCAATTTGTAGAAGTGTATTTCCCACTTTCTTTTCTATCAAGATTAAAGTGGGGTGCTGGAGAGATGGCTCAGTGGTTAAGAGCACCGTCTGCTCTTCCAGAGGACCCAGGTTCGATTCCCACCACCCACATGGCAGCTAACAACTGTCTGTAGTTCCAGTTCCAGGCAAAACACCAAGGCAAATAAATAAATAAATAAAAGTGTTTTTTTTTAAAAAAAGATTAAAGTGGCTGAGTGTATATTGAGGTCTTTGATCCACTTGGAATTGAGTTTTGTGCAGGATAACAGGCTTGTATCTATTTGCATTTTTCTACACACCACCATCCAGCTATGCCAACACCATTTGTTAAATATACTATGTTTTTTCCATTGAATATTTTGAGCCTCTTTGTCGAAGATCAGGTATTCAAAGGTTTTTGGGTTAATGTCTGGATCCTCAATTCTATTCCATTGATCCACAAGTCTGTTTTTATGCCAGTACCAGGCTGTTTTCATTACTGTAACTCTATAGTATAACTTGATGTCAGGGATGGTGATGCTTCCTGAGGTTCTGTTGTTGAGTAAAATTGTTTTGGCAATCCTGGCTTTCCTGTTATTCCATATGAAATTGAGTATTGTTCTTCCAAGGTCCAAAAAATATTGTGTTAGTATTTTGATGGGCAGTGCATTGAATCTGTAGATTGACTTTGGTAGAATTGCCATTTTTACTATATTGATCCTAACTATCCAGGAACATGGGAAAGCTTTCCATCTTCTGATATCCTCTTCAATTTCTTTCTTCAGTGATTTAAAATTTTGTGAAATAGATCTGTTACTTCTTTGATTAGAGTTACTCCAAAGTATTTAATACTATTTGCAGCTATTATGAAGGGTAATGTTTCCCTTATTTCTTTTTTAGCCCTTCTATCTTTAGTGTATAGAAGGGCTACTGATTTCTTTGAGGTAATCTTGTATCCTGCCACATTGCTGAAAGTGTTTACCAGCCATAGAAGTTCCTTGGAAGAATTTTGTGTGTCACTTATGTATACAATCATATCATCTGCAAATAGAGATAGCTTCACTTCTTCTTTTCCAATTTGTATCCCCTTAATCTCCTTTTGTTTTCTTATTGCTTTATCTAAAACTTCCAGAACTATATTGAATAGATAAGGGGAGAGAGGACGTCCTTGTCTAGTTCCTGATTTTAGAGGGATTGCTTTGAGTTTTTCTCCATTAAGTGTGATGCTGGCTGTCGGCTTCTTGTAAATTGCCTTTATTATATTTAGATATTCTCCCTGTATTCCTGATCTCTCCAGGGTTTTTATCATAAAGGAGTATTGGCTTTCGTCAAAGGCTTTTTCAGCATCTAAGGATATGATCATGTGGTTGTGTTCCTTTAGTTTGTTTATATGATGGATAACATTTGATAACATTTACGGTTTTTCGTATGTTAAACAAGCCCTGCATTTCTGGGATGAAGCCTACTTGGTCATAGTGAATGATATTTATTATATATTGTTGTATATGGTTTCCTAAAATTTTTTGAGAAATTTAGCATCAATATTCATGAGGGAAATTCGTCTGAGGTTCTCCTTCTTTGTTGTGTCTTTGAGTGGCTTGGGTATTAAGGTAATTGTGGCCTCATAAAAAGAATTTGGCAATATTCCTTCAGTTTCTATACTGTGTGAAACATTTTGAGGAATAATGGTAATAATTCCTATTTGAATGTCTGGCAGAATTTTGCACTGAAACCATCTGGACCAGGGCTTTTATTTTGGGGGAGGCTTTTAATGACAGCTTCAATTTCCTTAAGTGTTATTGGCCTGTTTATGTAATTAATATGATCTTCATTTAATTTTGGTAAGTGGTACCTGTCCAGAAAGCTTTCATTTCTTCGAGGTTTTCCATTTTAGTGGAATACAGATTTTCAAAGTACAATCTGATAATTCTCTGGATTTCCTGGGGGTCCGTTGTTATGTCCCCCTTTTAATTACTGATTTTGTTGATTTGGACACTCTCTCTCTGCTTTTTGATTAGTTTGGACAAGGGCTTATCTATCTTATTGACTTTCTCAGAGAACCAACTCTTAAATTCATTGGTTATTTGTGTTGTTCCTTTTGTTTCAATTGTATTGATATCAGCTCTAAGTTTGATTATTTCCTGCCATCTACTCCTTCTAGGTGAGTTTGCTTCTAATTGTTCTAAGGATTTCAGCTGAGCTGTTATTTCTTCAGTGTGGGATTTCTCTAGGTATTCACATATAGGCATCTAGTGGTATGTATTTTCCTCTTATGACTGCTTTCCTTGTGTCACACAATTTTGGGTACATTGTGGATTCATTTTCATTAAATTCTAGGAAGACTTTGATTTCTTTCTTCATTTCTTCCTTGACCCAGAGGTGGTTCCGCTGTGGGATGTTTAGTTTCCATGAGTTGGTAGGCTTTTTTGATTTTTGAGGTTGTTGGACTCTAACTTTAAGCCCTGGTGATCTGATATGTTGCAAGGGAGTATTTTCATTTTTTTGTATCTGTTGATATTTGCTTTATGAATAATTATGTGGTCAATTTTAGAGAATGTTTCATGAGGAGCTGAGAAATATGAATATTCCTTTGTATTTGTGTGGAAGCTTTTATAGATATGTATTAGATCCATTTGTATCATAACCTCTGTTAGACTCGATATTTCTCTGTTGAGTCTCTGTCTGGTTGACCTATCCAAGGGTGAAAGTGGGGTATTGAAGTCTCCTACTATTAGGGTGTGAGAATTCAGGTGGGATTTGAGCTTTATCAGTGCTTCTTTTACATAAATAGGTGCCCTTATATTAGAGGCATAAATATTCAGGATTGAAATCTCCTCCTGACCAATTTTTCCTGTGATGAATAAGTAATGACCAACTTGGTCCCTTTTAATTGCTTTTAGCTTAAAGTCTACTTTGTTAGATATTCAGATGGCAACCCCAGCTTGTTTCTTAGAACCATTTGACTGGAAAATCTTTTCCCAACCCTTTACTCTAAGCCTGTGCCTGTCTTTGTGGTTGAGGTGTGTTTCTTTTAGGCAACAGAAGGATTGCTTCTGTTTTTGTATCTATCTTGTTAGTGTGTGTCTTTTTATAGGAAAGTTGAGTTCATTGATATTAAGGGATATTAGTGACCACTGATTGATATTTCCTGCTATTTTTGGTAGTAACTTGTTTGTATTCCCTTTCTCTAGGGTATTCTTCTGTGGGTTGCTGATTGTTTGTGGTTTCGTGGGTTTATCTGGGGTCCTTAGGTTGGAGTTTTCCCTCCAATACTTTCTGTAGTGCTGGTTTCAGTCTGACTTTTTCATGACATATCTTGTTTACTCCATCTATGATGATTGATAATCTTGCTGGGTATAGTATTCTAGGTTGGCTGCCATGCTCTTTTAGTGACTGTATAACTTCTGACCAAGCCCTTCTAGCTTTCATCATTTCCATTAAATAGTCATGTGTTATTTTGTTGTGTCTGCTTTTATAGGTAAGTCAGCCCTTTTCTTTTGCAGCTCTCAAAAATTTTCTTTGTTCTGTATGTTTTGTGGTTTGATTATTATGTGGCGTACTGACTTTTTTGGGGGGTCATATCTATTTGGTGTTTTGCAAGCTTCTTTTATCTTTATAGGCATTTCCTTCTTCAAGTTAGAAAAGTTTTCTTATATGATTTTATTGAATACATTATCTGTGCCTTTGAGCTGGTATTCTTCTCCTTCTATTCCTATTATTCTCAAGTTAGGTCTTTTCATGTTGTCTTAGATTTCCTGAACATTTTGTGTTATGACTTTTTTGGTTTTAGTATTATCTTTGACTGATATATCTATTTGAGCTACTGGATCTTCCACTTCAGAGATTCTATCTTCCATCTCTTGAATTCTGTTGGTTATGCTTGTATCTGTGGTTCCAGCTTTTTTCTTCAGGTTTTCAATTTCCATCTTTGCCTCATTTTGTGCCTTTTTATTGCTTCTATTTCAGTTTTTAGTTCCTGGCATGTTTCCTTGATAGATTTGTTCATCTCTTCCAATTTTTCTGGTTATATATTCTTCTAATTTTTTAAGGAAATTTTTCATATCTTCTTTGAGGGCTTCAATGATCATCATAGGTATTTTTGGTGTTGCTTCCTTCTGCTTCCTCTTCATTGCTCAGTTCAGGTCTTGTAGTTGTAGAACCGCCACTTTCTTCTGTAGTTACCTTGTTGTTCTTTATATTATTATATATATTTTTGCACTGGTGTCTGACCATGGCTTCAGTGCTTCATGATTAGATGGCTCCTGGTCAGTTGTGTCAAGAGGGCTTGTGTCTTGTGTGTCTCCTGTCCCCACTGAGCAAGTAGTCTGCTCAATGTCTGACTCTGCTCTGGGGAGGGGTCTGAATTTCAAGTCCTTAGTCTTTCTCGGCTGATGCAGTTGAGGTGGGGTCGCCGTGCAATGCCCCTTCTTTTAGGTGCAGTTGGAGCAGGACCTCACAGCCAAACACTATTCTTGTCTTTTAAGGAGTGTGTTGAGACATGCACCACAGACAGAACCTGGTCCCAGAACCAGAACACAATTTTCTCTGGCAAGGATTCTGGCACTGGGGCCTGCTGACCTCACCTCACCTCTGGGCAGAGTCTGAGTCTGGCTTTCAGAGTCCTCAGTCCTTTTCTGTTGAAGCAGTTAGAGGCGTGTGGCCGTGCAAGTTACCTTGTTTTAGTAGCAACTGGAGGAATCCTCACAGCCAAAGTCTATTCCTGTCTGCTAAGGCGTGTGGAGTCATGCATCACAGACAGAACCTTGTCCCTGAGCCGGAACCCAAACCCAAACCTGAGAATATTTTTAAATTTAAAAATTCTTTTAAATACTTAAAAATGTAATAAAACAGAAAAATTATTTAGGCTCATTCCTTGCTTATTTAATGTGATGTCTGGATACTAAATAGATATTTTTTAAAATATTAATAGGTATCAATTACTATAGGATTGCTTTTAAATAGGATAATTTTCGTACCCAAGTTACATACCACAGCCACTGAACAGCTTGAGATCTGAAGCACCTTAGACTGGCACTGTGGAGCCCATTCCCTCCAGAGGCACACTTGACCCAGTCTTGATGTTGGGTTGAGAAAAGCAGATCTTCCTGGAATGGATGCTGAACTAAGCCACCTTGAGACTTTGGGATCTCTCGCTGTTGCTGGAAAGGAGATAAGGAGATTGGGAGAAAATAAAGTGACTGGGGGGGGATGAGCAAGGGAGTTTGAATAAGGGAATACATGGATAAAAAATGAGACTTTGTTCAAAAATAAATTTTTAAAAAAGAAAAAAAATACTCAGAAGGAAATTCAAGGACAATTTTATTATAGGTTAAAAGAAAAAAAAATCCACAGATAAACAAACTGGAAATCTCAGCAGCTATCTGGAGAAACAAGATGAAAAAAAAGAAATAAAGCCATGATGATCAAGTTAAACTGCTATAATGGTCAGACACATTGTGGACAAGCAGCCACATGGCAGGGAAAGGAGCTTTTTTTAAAAAGGCCAAAATACCAGAAAAAATATATGTACTTATGTTCCACCTAGCATCTACCCCCCAAAAAAAAATAAAGGGAGAAGAAAAAAAGGCAAAGTATGACCCAATAGAGCCTCATGGTGGCTGCTAGTAACTGATAGGGAGCAAAAGGACATTATCAGTTAAAGAACTAATTATTCTTCCTGTCTTTAGTATGGCTTAGGTGAATCTTTTCTGAAGGATGCTCTAATAGCTAGCTGATCTGGATTAATTCTTCAGAGAGATCACATTGCATCTCTCCACCAAGAAGTAAAATTTACTCTTTTGGCTAGAAGAGAATAGCTATTCATGAATTGACCATCAGTGTTTCTGTAATTAAAACACCAAAAAGGAAAAGAAAAATATTTTATGGGTTGCTGTAAGCCTTTGGTTAGTTTTCAGGGTTTTAATAAAATTGGTCATTTTCACCAACTTTTGCTTTTACTATAATGGGGGAAAAATTTGCTGGAAGCTCTACTTTGCCATTTCAGTTGTTAGCTTCAATTCATATAATATACTTAAAAATCCCACCTCCTAAGCAATGGAGCAATACTAAAGTGAACATACTTCTCCTGCCTTTTTTCCTTGCCTCAGTTCCACTACTCACTTTCAGCTAATTATATTATGGTTTTGTTTATCATTTTTAACTATATTTATGCTTCTATGACTCTATTTTCAAGCAGAAATGATTTCCATGGACTCCCAGCAATTACAGATGAAGCAATTAGACACATATAATAGTCCTACTTGTTTTTTTCTTCTCCAAATCAATTTTGGCTAGTTATATTGTCTTAATTTGAGTTGGCTCTGAGGCAGACTAGAAGACAATGATTTACGCAAACTGCTTTCTTAGTGAAGGGCAAGAACCCAAGAAGTACACAGAAAGACAAAGAAAACACTAAAGAGAAGTATTAAGTCAGCTAGCTGTGTCTGTGGGTGACTGAAGCTTAATCTTGTAAAAAAAAATACAGAAAAGATTTAATACAAGAGCCTTATAATTATCTTTCCAAGGATAAAGGCATCTAAAGTATTTCCTCACCAATTCCCAGCAGTAATTTGGTGAGGGCTATTCCTGTGAGACTTTAATTCTTTGGCATGTCTTGAATACTACCCACAGAGGGGGGGAAAGTATATAATGGTAGAATTCTTCTAGAAGAAACAAAAGTTGAAAGACTTCATGGATAGCGCGTGCTGAGAGACACTTCTGTAGGCCTCTCTATTATTGTTATATAAATTTTATATTCCATTTTATACTTTATTCCCCATAGGTATTTGTTTACATCCCACTGTTAAATACTTTTAGAATTCACTATATTTCCCTCCACACATTTTTGCTCCCCCCACATATGAATATGTGTGTCTGTGTGTCCTAACTCTTTCTTCAGTAGTTTTCACAGTAACTATTCATAGAAATAAACTTCTGAATTCATGCATAATCAAAATTATTTGTATTTATCCTTTTGTGCTTCAAATACAGCTTTGTTGGATCAAATATTTCAAAGTCACATTTTTGTCAAGGTGCTGTTTGTGGCTAAGAGCATCAGTGATGGTGCTCTATGATTTGCCTAACTACTGTGCTAGATAGAACAAAATCTCCTAAAGCTTAATGTTTACTGAGAACTTCATGATGTGACCTATTTAGATATAAATTCTTTACATATATAATCCAATTATGTTGACTTATTCTACAAGAGGGTCTTTTTTTTTAAAAAAAAAAAAGGGTAAATTTAAATGCTGAGAAAATACAGTATGAAGAAGACACATATGGGAGAACACCTTGTGAAAATAGAGGCAGAGTCTAAAGTTGCATTTTTAAACCGAGGTATATTAGGGATTACAGACAACTTCCAAAACTGGAAAGGAGCAGGAGACAGATTATCCTATAGAACCCACATTCAGAAACAGCCCTTGATTTCAGACTCTTACCCTCTAGCCTGTAAGAAGTTATGTTTCCCATGTTTTATGATACCTAACTTATTGTACTTTTCTATGTATCTTATTAACCCTGATATGAACTGCAAACTCTTTATGTAGAGGAGGATGATCATGAACTTCTAATCTTCTGGTCTCCACCTCTTGAGTGCTAGGATTACAGTTATGAGCCACCATGTCAAGCCAACACAACTACTTCATGAAATCTCCTGATTCCATAAAACCTGAATTATCCATCTGAAACTAGTTGCAAATTGCAAAGTGGCAAGCCTTCTGCAGGTCATAGAGACTGGAAAAAAGATGCAGAGTCAGTGAGAAAAACACACAGACTTCTGTTTCTGAGGGATAAAAGTTTTCCTGTTATATTATTAATTTTTTCTATGTTGTACTTTATTCTTCTTTGTTCTGTTCTTCTACACTGATTTTTCCCTTCTGCTTTCCTGATGACTTCTTTCTACACTACTCCATGATGTCTTTTTTCTATATCTTTCCCGTTGTTTTCCTTCTCTATTATTTCCCTTATACTTTTATAAATATAAACAATATAAAAGTTATAATGTGGTTACATTTTGTTTTTAAGTGAAGATTACAAGAATACAAGTAAAAAGCATGTTTTTCATATCCCTTTTATGATTAAACTTTTATGTATTACAAGTGAGAAGCAAGACTTCTCATAGATCAGAATCCTTTCGGCAATAATCTTTTATGTAAGCAGTATTTTTTATAATTGCTAGAAAAACAGGTTACTAGTTTCACTTTTCATATTTTAGAGTCCAATTCAGCTGTTTTAATTAACCATCTAATTCTTTGCTTTTTTACTTACATGAAGTAAAAGTTTATTTTAGCTATGATACACACTGAAACCAATAAACACATTTACCAATATTAAAAAGAACTTGGGCTAACTCCATAGTCTATATGGCTTCTCAAGAGAAACTCATAAGTCCTAGCTGTGTAACAATTCCTTGTTCATATTTTCTATCCTTTGCAGTACCAGCTTTATGAGGAGTGGAGAAAACACTATATCCCACCTTTACCTATATTAATATTCCCACTAAACTAACCTCTATCATGATACCATACTATACTTATCAAAAATCCTTAATTACCAAAATTCTATTTAAACTAACACTATCATTGAATAAATTACTACTTCAATCCAACAGTACACCTTCAGAGGAAATAATCTTCATACTAATCCACAGATAAAGATGTGCTTTAGAATGGGACATTTCTATGAGATAACCACACTGCATTAGAGGCACTGGGGACCCCCCAAAATCCGTTCACACCATTCCAGATACCAGAGAAAAATGGCACCAGCAAACCTGTAAAGACATATTAGTATCAAGAGACATTCTGGAGTCAAAGTGCTTGGGGCCTTGCCTATCTAACGTTCACCCATCAGTGCATTTCATTCTAGTGGGCTGAATTCCTGAAGTCAATTGCCAACTGCCTCTCCTCTGACATGGTCACTAGCAACAAATGATGTTTTAATGTTAATTCCTTAATTTATAGTTACTTTCTCTTGTATAAAATTTGTATTCCGAGTTAACACAACAAACTGCATAGGCCTGAAATCATTGTTTGTCTTTACTACAGCTCTGAGAAAATACATGGTTATTTTCTTGCAGCTTTACAAGGTTGAGAGGTAGAAAACACATAACATACATATACTAATTTATCTTCAGAATCTTGAAATGATTTTGATAATGCCACTACTATTGTGGCATTTGAATCCACTAGGAAAGATAATAAACTTAGACTCAATTTACATTCTTAAAAGGGCTTTTGATGTGACTAACTGTCCTGACAAGAATGGAAATAATCTAAAGAGAAAAACCTGTGTCTATTCCATGAGGAATCTCATGGTGAGAAAGAGAAAATGATAAAGCCTGATACAGAACAGAAAAATTTGTCTCACAAAAAGATATTTCACACAGCTGAAACATTGTTAATAATTGTCTTGTAGTTGGAAACAGAGTAATGACCTATCAGTGATGAGAGAAACAGCTCAACTGTGCACACCTCTGTCCTTCTATTTCCACCTATCCCTCATGTTAGGACCCTAAGATAGACTTCAGGCTTCATTTAACCTCTTCTTCCCTGTCAAGCATAAATGAATCTTTCTTAGCTTTTCATCAACATCTCTTTAATTAGTGCATTGCAGACAGGTGGGTGAGCATAGATTGTTAGGGCTCCCAGGACCCAGAATTTGATCCTCAGACTTTTGTAGTGAAATTTTTACCAGCATACATATATACAAAGAAAGTAATAACATTAATAAATGTAGAAAAGGAGAAAGAAATTCAGACAATTCAATAAATAGTAATACTACTAAAAAGAGGAAAAGGAAGCCGATTCAAAGTTTAAAAAAAGTCTGCACATAATTAATCAGGTAAAATGTTTAATAGACAAAAAATTCCAGAAAGAAAAAAATATAAAAGGTATAGACATGTAATGAGAAGACAGAGGAATGAGGATTTCTGCAAATCTATTTCTCCATAAAGTAATAAAAATACTGACAAATATATTAAAACAATTTTTCATAACTGTAGAAATTAACTGAACTCTTGCATTACCCTGAAAAACATTAATTCAATTAAAATTGCTAAACTTTAATAAGAATGACAACCCTAGTGGCATTTTAACTTTCCTGACTCCCATCACCATCTCTACAGTTCCACAGTAGCCATAAAAATATACCCAACCACACAAATATGGGTCCTAATATAAAAGAGGGACCTTGCAGCCACTAGTGGAAGAAAATCAGCTTTGGAACATATCAGAAATCTTATTCATAGAACATTTTTATCATTTGATTTTCCTTATTATTTCCCTTGAAAAATGCTACAGAAAAAACTATAAATCACATCAATCTAACACACATATACTGTTGCCCACAAACACCAGAAAATACACTTTACTATAGCATTACATGGGATGTTCTCTAGGATCAGTCATATGTCAGGTAATAAATAAACCCTAATAAAGTACAAAACATTAAAAATATATGGAGGATATTTTTCTTTTATTTATTCATTTATTTTAATTTATTTATAAAATAAAGTCTTTTTCCCTCAGGTATCCCCTTGTTCTCCTTCCCTTCCCCCTCTCTATCTCTCCCAGTCACCTTTCAGCCTCCCTCCTCCCCATTCCTTCACCCCCTCCCCAAAAAGGCAAGAAGTCCCAAGGTGGATCAGCTCGGCATCCACTCCAGGCAGGTCCGATTTCCTCATCCTAATGTCAAAACTGGGTAAGGTGTATTTTGGAGGGAATGAACTACGATGCCAGTCCACACATAGGAACACAGTCTGATCCCTCCCCCTTGAAGTTCCACATACTGCCCATGTCAGTAGACAGTTGCCTATCCTTGGAGGGCCTAGTTACTTTTCTTGAAGGTTCCCCAGTGGCTGTTCCCGAGCTCCAGCCAGCCATCACTGTGGGAATTTTCCTCAAAAGCCCTATCCTCTTGCTCATATAAAGTCTCCTCGCCTCCTTTCAGCTGGATCAGGAGCTCAGTCCAGTGCTCAGCCATGTATCTCTGTCTCTACCTCTATTCATTGTTGGATGTATGTTCTGTGATGGCACTTGGAGTGGCTATTCATTTGATTATAGGGGAAGTTCTGCCTAGGCAACACCTTCACTATTGGTTGGAAACCTAGCCAGGGACATCCTGTGAGTTCTTATAGGTTATCCTAGCATCCAGTCCTTTCCCAACCCCAAATTGGCTTCCTCTATTAAGATCTCCATCTCATTTTTTCTCCCTCCTTGTTGCTCCTCTCACTCAATCATCTCCTTCTCTCATGGTTCATTCCTACACCTTCTTGGTTGTTGCCCCTTATGCTTACAATTAGATAGGATGATCTACTCTATTTTCTCTTCCTAGGGGACTCCCTGGATGTCTCTCTTAAGTTACATCTGATCCCAAGCTTTTCAGGGGTTGTGATTTTCCACTTGGTTGTCCTTTGTTTTTGTCTATAAAGTCCACTAATGAGTGAGTAATTCCAAGTTTATCTTTCTGAGCTTGTGATAACTTGCTCAAGAGAATATTCTCCAAATCCATACATTTGACTGTGAACTTTAGGATGTCATTTTTATCACTGCTAAGTAGCATTCAATTGTTTAGATGTACCACAGTTTGTTAATCCATATTTCAATTGAGGGGCATCTAGGTTGTTTCCACGTTCTTGCTATTACAAACAAAACTGCTATGAACATAGTTGACCTAATGCCTTAGGAGTACAAATGAACACTTTTGGATAGAGCCCCAATAGTGATATTGCTGGGTCCTTTGAGAGATTGATTCCTTGTTTGCTGAGGAACAGCCAAACTGCATTCCAGAGTTGCTGAACAAGTGTGCACTCCCACAAACAATGGAGGAGTGTTCCCCTTGCTGCACATCCTCTCCAACATAGACTGTATTCTGTGTTTTTTATCTTAGCCATTGTGACAGGTTTAAGGTGACATCTCAAAGTTATTTTGATTTGCATTTCTCTGATAGCTAAAGATGCTGAACAATTTTTCAAGTGCCTTTCAGCCATTTGTAATTTTTCTGCTGAGAATTCCCTTTTTAGTTCTGAACCCCATTTTTAATTGGGTTATTTAGGGTTTGGAGCTCTAGTTTCTTGGTTTCTCTATATATTTTAGAGATCAGTCCTCTGTTACTTGTAAGATTGGTGAAAATTTCTTCACATTCTGTAGGCTGTCATCCTGTCTTATTGACTGTGTCCTTGGCTTTGCAGAAACTTCTCAGTTTCAGTAGGTCCCACTTATTCATTGTTGTTCTTAGTTTCTGTTTTACTGGTGTTATATTTAGAAAGTTGTCACCTGTTCACTTTCTTTTTTATGTAGTTCAGTGTAGTGGGGTTTATGTTTAGGTCATTGATCCACTTGGATTTGAGTTTTCTGTAGGGTGATAAGTTTGGGTCTATTTGCATTTTTCTACATACTACTATCCAGTTACTCCAACACCATTTGGAGTAACACCATCTTTTTTCCATGGGATACTTTTGGCCTCTTTGTCAAAAATCAGGTATTCATAGATGTGTGGGTTAATGTCTGGGTCTTCAATTAGATTCCACTGTTCTACAAGTCTATTTTTATGCCAGTACCAGGCAGTTTTTATTACTATAGCTCTATGTTATAGCTTAAAGTCAGGGAAGATGATGTCTCCTGACATTCTTTTATTAAACAAGATTCTTTTGGCAATCTTGGGTTCCCTGTTATTCCGTATGAAGTTGAGTATTGTTCTTTCAAGGTCCATAAGAAAATGTACTGGGATTTTGATGGGCATTGCATTGAATCCTATAGATTGCTTTTGGTAAAATTGCCATTTTTACTATGTTGATCCTACCTATCCAGGAGCATGTCAGGTCTTTCCATTTTCTGACATTTTCTTTAATTTCTTTTTTCAGTGACTTAAAGCTTTTGTCATAAAGGTCTCCTACTTCTTTGGTTATAGTTACACCAAGATATTTAATGCTATTTGCAGCTATTGTAAATATTGATGTTTCCATTATTTCTTCCTCTGCCCTTTTGTCCTGCCTACTGGTTTAATAAAAGACACTGATTGTCGAAAAGCAGACAGGATATGTTAGTGGGGCTACCAGACTAAAGAGAACTCTAGGAACATCTCAGATGCCACAGGGATGTGACAGAGACATGATGAGATGGTAGCAGATGCAAAGAAAAGAAGCTGAAATGCTGCTCTGAGAAAAGTTATCGAGCCACAAGACTGAGCAGAATCATGGGTTGAGTTAAGATGAAGGAGTTAGCGAGTTATATGCCTGGGCCCTATGTAAACTTAATATAAGCATCTGTGTGTCACTGAGGGGCTGCTGGTCTGTAGGTTTGTAGGTTTTCAGGTCTGGGCCACTGGGATAGGCTGGCTAGTCTGGGCTGGAAACCCAATATAACACTGCAAGGAAAATTTAATCTGTGAATGCCTCCATTAAAGAGAATGAGTGTAAGTCAACAGTCTAACTCTCTGCCTTAAGTCCTTCTAGAGTGAAGAGGGGGCCAAGCCTAAAACAAAAAGGCTAGAAATGATTACAATAGATGTAGCTACAAGAAAAAAAACAGAAAGTCAAATAATGAAGAGCAGCAAAGCTAATAGCTGGTTCTTTGAGAAAAATAACTTTCACAAACCTTTAGCAACACCAGAAAAATAGAAATCAAATGATTAAACTTGGCACATTAGCACATACCTGTAATCATAATTACTTTAGTATTTTGGGGGCAGAAATTTGTAAATTCAATGCCATCCTGGGCTATACAGCAAAATTCTATTTTTTAAAATAAAAACTCTTTCAAATTACTGAAATTAAGCATGAAATTATTTTTGACTGAACACAAATAAAAGTATTCCTTTTTGTACATTTTAAAAATAATTGATTGGAAAAGGATTGGGTGAAAATTTAATGGAGGCATTCAAATTTTCCTTGCAGTTCTGTTCAGTCATGTGGCTCGATAACTTTTCTCAGAGCAGCATTTTAGCTTCTTTCCTCTGCATCTGCTGCCGTCTGTCTTCTCATCATGTCTCTGTTACATCCTCATGGAGTTTGTCTCTGCTTTGAGATGTTCCTAGAATTTTCTTTAGTCTGGTAGCCCTGCTCACACATCATGTCAGCCTTTGGTCAATCAGTGTTTTTATTAAATCAGAATGTGGGACAATTATTTATAATGAAACAGAATACAATTCCCCTACACAGTACCTTGCTGAGTCCTTTCTTGTGGAGTAACAGATTTATTTGATGAAAACTAAATTACTGAAGAAAGAAATTGAACAAGATATCAGAAATGAAAAGATCTCCCATTTTCCTAGATAGGTAGGATCAACAGAGTAAAAATGGCATTCTTACCAAAAGCAGTTTACAGATTCAATGTAATAGCACTATGGTGATATATTGTATATTTAATAAAAAGTCTAGACTCTTATAAGACAGAGCCCCCCACAGAGCCAAGCCATGAAGGTCAGTAAGTGGTGACCCAGAAATTTAATCTCAACACTGAGGAGGCAAAGACCCTCTGGATTTCTGTGAGTTCAAGGCCAAATACAGGCAGATGGTATTGGCATTCACCTTTAATCCTAGCACTAAGAAAGATACTTTACAAAGAATGTTTGAAGAAGTAAAAAAAAAATGCAAAATCTCTATATCATATAAGAAAAGTCACCTGATAAGGGACAGAAGAATTACCAAAATTAAGAGACTATTCTATTGGTACTAATTTTATATAAATTTTATATCACAGTTTATAAGAATAATATGCATATGTTTTAAACATTTGTCATGATATTATGTTCATATAGAGTACTAATTAATTCTAGTAAAAGGCTTTATCTAGCTTCTTGTACCTTGTCTTAGGTTTGAGTCTCTTATCAGTTTTCTGCTGTGTACCATGATGACACCTAACTGATAGCCTTGAAGTCTCCAAAAGAAGATGGGGCCCAACAACAATGATTTCACATGAATTATGACAATGCCTATAGGCTGACAAACATGAGCCAGAGATTGACTTTGGACTACAAACTGCTCAGGACAATTTTGAGATAGCTAGCTAAGATGTAGGGAGTGGTGACCTGCACCCTTAATCCCATTATTCCAGAGAGAGAACTTCCTCTGTTTCTGTGAGTTCAAGGCTAGTTAAAAAATAGAGTAGTTGGCAACTTTATTCCTAACCTAGATGAGATACAGTAGAGAAGGGTATATAAGGCCTCCTAGGAACCGAGTAGAAATAAAAACAACAGACAAAAACGACCAGCAAAAGTGAACAAGAGCAAGGCTAAAGAAATTGCAAGACAGCTGGGTGAGAATTGACTATGTTGCTTTCTCTCTCTGATATTTCAGCCCTCTCCTGATATTTGGCTTAGAGTCTATTTTTTTATGAATGAAGTCATATTTTTTATTCATATATATCCTTGTTCAGATCCTTTCCCCCTCCCATCCCTCCCAGTCACTCTCTCTTCTCCCCATCACTTTATCTTCTCCCCAGCAAGGGCAGGAGGTCCCAAGTTCCCAAGTTGGCTTAGTTCAGCATGCACTCCAGGCAGATCTGCTTTCCTCACCCCCAACATCAAGACTGGGTCAGGTGTTCCTCTAGAGGGTGTGGGATCCACGGTACCGGTCCAAGGTGTTTCAGATCCCAAATGGTTGTGGTTTACAGTTTGGGAATGCTTTGCTTTATTTGTTTGTTTGTTTAAAGTCCACTTATGAGTGAGCACATCTCCTGCTTATCTTTCTGGGTTTGTGATACCTTGTTCAGGGGGATATTCTCCAAATCCATCCATTTGCCTGCAAATTTTAGGATATTTTTTCTTACTGTTGAGTAGTGTCACAGTTTGTTAATCCATTCTTCAGTTGAGGAGCATCTAGGTTGTTTCCTGGTTCTTGCTACTACAAATAATGCTGCTAGGAACATAGTTGAGCTAATGACTTTGGAGTGTGAATGTGCATCTTTAGGGTATATGCCCAGTAGTGGTATTGCTTCATCCTTGGGGAGATTGATTGCCAGTTTTCTGAGAAACTGTCATACTGCATTCCAGAGTGGTTGAACAAGCTTCCACTCCCACCAACAATGGACATAAGAATCATATTATAATGTTTTCAGAGTCAAACAGAGACATATTTTAGATAAACAGTTCATCTTCAAATGATTTAGAGATCTACAGAATATGGAATTTAAGATATATTTTAATAATATACATTCTATTATTTTTATGACAATGAGACATGTCTACTCCTGGCAGCACCAATCTACTTCACAGAAGATTAAGGGCATCAAAGAAACTAGTTGACCTTTGCAGCAACATTAGTCACTAAGCAAGAACGTTCCCTTGTCTTGATTGCTGATAGTATGATGTTCAAAATGGACAAGCAGGACACACAAAAAAGAACTGCCAAAACTTGCCAGGACAAGGCAGGAATATCTTTAAGAATTTCCTTTTTCACAGATATGTTTGTCAGATATGCTCTATCTATAGGCCAAAGATGGATGTCCCAGTGCTGCAGAGGAACCTTGTTTAACTGCCCAGGCAGCCACCTGTTTCTATTATTTTTAATATTTTTGGAAGTTGCTTGTTTGTACATACTATTTACTTAGGTAATACTATTTCCTTCTTGTCTCTCTGAGGTAGTTGAAGATGTGATAGTTATATTTATGGTTTCTCTAATTACAATTTCAGCAAAGAAACTCACTTAGATGTGGAAGTGTATAAGTTTGAGAGATATCAAAAGATAGTGTTCAATTGGTAATACAAGTTAGAAAGTGAATCAAATACTATCCTGTGCACTCACAAAAATAGGATAAATATTGCAATATTTTCTTGGAACTTGTCAATTGTTAATAAACTGGACATTATCAATGTAATTATAATTTATATATAATATATATCATTATTATACCATATATATGTTGTAATTTTTTACTTTTAACACAAAAGGAAATATGTGGTGATATATTTTATATTTAATAAAGGTAGTCTGAAATATCAAAGGACAGAGACACTTACAGAGCCAAACTATGGAGGTCAGGGAGTGGAGACTCATGCCTTTAATCCCAGTACTAAGAAGGCAGAGAACCTCTGGATCTCTGTGAATTCATGGTCAAACAGATCCAGGTAGCACCCACCTTTAATCCTAGCACTAGGAAACTTGATCAAGGAATTTAAATATCTATGCAGGAAAAGAAATATAAGGCATGAGAAGGCAGAAGTTTCTCCCTTTGCCTGCATGCTCAGTCAGTGTGAGGGCTTGTGGAGATAAAAATTGCCCTATTCAGTTTGATGAGTTGGATGGGTGAGAATTGACTGTGGTTTGTTCCCTGGCTCTGTTAGTTCGCTTTTCCCCAATATCTGACCCTGAATTTTTATTATAATACCAAATAGAACTTGTGAAATATAGCAGTTTTCAAAATAGTCAAACAGTGGAAATAATCCAAATGCAAATCAACTAATAAATATATAAACAAACATCATCTACTTACACAGTACAATATTATTTGAAAATAAAAAGTAATAAAATATTTGCACATGCTACCATATGATTTAAAATAGCCATAAATGACTGGATATTTTAGTAATTTACTCTACTTATTTTATTCATATGAAAGATGTACAATAGAGAATTTATAGTTTTTCTAGTTACTAGAGTTCCCCATAATATGGTATAAGTTGGAGTGAGGAAATAGAAGTGAATCTTAATGAGTAGGCAGTTTTTTTGTTATTAAACAAAATCTTTTAAAATTAGATCATCCTAATAGCTTCATATCTTTATGAACACACTAAAAATACCAAATTATACACTAGAAAGTGAATGAAATTTGTAACTAGTGAGTTATACCTTAGCTAAGCTAATGAAACTAAATGAGTTGAAATGATGAAAGACTAAGAAATAAAAAAATATCTTTGATGATTCAGTTCACCCTGGACGCGGGGCCCCGGGTGTGGGATGTCCCTTCAGTAACTGGTGGAGGCCCCCTCTCATTAGTGGACTTTAAACAAAAAGCAAAGCATTCCCAAGCTGTAAACTACAATCACTGAACAGCTTGGGATCTGAAGTACACCTGACCCAGTCTTGATGTTGGAATGAGGAAAGTGGATCTGCCTGGAGTGGATGCTGAACTAAGCCACCTTGGGACCTTGGAACCTCCTGCCCTTGCTAGGGAAATAAGGAGATAAGGAGATGGAGAGAAGAGTGAGTGACTGGGAGGGGCAGGAGGGGAGGGGGGAGTTTGAATAAGGGGATACATGGATAAAAAATTGAGACTTTATTCATAATAAAAAGGGAAAAAAAGAAAATACAGAAATAAAAGTTTACCTGTCTACTCTCAAAAAAAGAAACAAAAAACCGAAAAATGAAATATACAATCTACAGAACATAATTTAGATAAATACATTTAAAGTAAAATAAAAATCAAAACAGAAATTACAGTAAAAGGACAGAAATCAAGCAGTGTCTGTGAGAAAGCAAGAATTGCACTTTACAAAGCCCTCATATTATAATATATGAAGGCCCTAGATTATACTTTACAAAACTCCAGACCATACCTTTAAAATACCTCATATTACAAAGGGTCTAGATTGTACCTTATAAAACTTCCAGATTGTATTTTACAAAGCCATAGATTACACTTTATGAAAACTCTAGATTATACATTTTAAAGCCCCCAGATTATACTATACAAACTTCCAGATAAACCCCAGGTTACCTTATAAAGCTCCCATATTATACTTTACAAATCGTCCAGATCATAATTTACAAGATGTTCAAATGGTACCATACAAAGTCTCCAGATTAGACTTTACAAAGCCCCAAGATTAATTTTTACAGTGGTCTCATTTTGAGATATCTGTTTGCTTTTTTGTAGTAGAGTAAACTTATCTTTGTCACTATTTAGGAAGAAGTAAGCCCCATGGCACTTTTCCCTATATTCTCTCCTGAGAACAAAGGTCCTTTTATTGATCATAAAAGCAGGCAACTAGCCTCCTTAATCACACCACTAACTCCCCTGGGGGGAGCAAACACTCAAAGTTTTTCTACAGTCTTTATGCATTTTTCACAAATCCTTTTGATGAAAATTGTTTATTTTACGTGTTTCTTTTATTTATTATATGGTTCTCTTTGGTAAAAAGCAATTGTTTAGTACCAATTTTATCACACTTTCACTGAAGTAGTCAAATATTTACTCTTTCTTTACCTTACATTAAATTTTCCTTTAAGTGACATTACCTTGGTATACTTTTTCTTCTTGAAGCAGAATCTCCTAGAGAGATATGAGGAATTGCATAATTTTTCTTTCTCTTTTATGTGTTAATATCATCCCACCCAACAACTTGTCACTCACCCATTAGCTTTCTTGCTTTATAATACGTATAAATTATACTTAACAAAATTATTAAAAATCTAAGATGATTAATTATTTTCTGATTTTTTGATTAAATTTTTTACCCCTGGGTGTTATAGAATTTCACATAGCAATATGCATGGCTCTAAAGACTGAATTATATTTTTAAATGTATTCAAATGTTACAATTACTGTGATAAGTTTTATGCTACAAAAAAACAGGGTGTGGTTTCTGAACTCTAGTAACTCATAATTCTTTTTTCATAGCTATTTTTTACTGACAGTATTGGAAATAGACACTTAGATACTCTCCAGGTCTGCCATCTGTAGTGAACAAAGCTTGTCTCACAACCTCAAGCTGGCTCCATTTCACAACCACCCCTGCCCATGGTAGTCATCTCACAGTCTTGACATCTTCAATATCTGAGAATTTGCACTATAACCAAGACAATACCTTTGTCACATCTCCTCCTCACTTTGGGGATTCAAATGCTGCCATGTATAGCCAAGCCTCCAGTGCTCTCTATGGCCCCTTGGATCCTGCAGCATCCATACGCTAAACCAATACCAAGTGAGAAACTCTTATACATTGTCAAATTTAGAGTCCTTGAATGTCTTTCAAACTTCCCTTTGAAACTTCCCAAACCAAGATCCATTGTCTGCATTGTTCTCAACATTATTTTCTCAGTTCTCACAGCAGTTCATTAAACTGTGAGCATTCAGTAGAGTTCCAAAACCCTCCCCAAAGCAACATGTTCAGATCCATAACAGCATTGCCTTAATTCCAGTATCAATTTCTTTTTAGTTTGCTTGCAGTTGTTATGAGAAGGTCCTTGACCAAAGGTAACTTAGGGAGGAAAGAGCTTATTTGGTTTATTGGTTATAAATCACTGAAGGAACTCAAAGCAAGAAACCTACAGGTTGAAAATAAGGCATATACCAGACAAGAACTTTGCTAACTGATTTGTTTCCTATGGCTTGCTAAGTTTTCTTACACAACCCAGGACCACCTATCCAGGGTTGGTAACACCCACAGGTATATGGGCCTTCACCTAACAGTCATTATTGAAGAAACTGTCCTCACAAACTAGTTTGGGAGGGGAACATTATTAATAGAAGAAAACCTTAATTGAAGTTTCTTCTTCTCATACAGCTCTAGTTTGTGTAGTATTGATCAAAACTAACCCTGCTAAACTATGGGCTACAAATAGATGCACTGAGAAAGTCAAACATTGTATTCAATTGTATTCAGTTGTGTACTGAGAATGATCCCAAAAGGCTTCAGTGGATAGTTACAAACTCATAGTCAAACAGAGGGTCCTGGTTGAAATCTCTATGTCACAAAATGAAACAAAACAATAATAAATGTAGGAAAGAAAATTGTAGAGAGGGAGGAGGAGTGATGGGAATGAGAAGGAGTTCACACATGGTACCAGTGAGAGGAATCAAAATGTCATGTGTGTATATATATAAAATTGACAAAGAAAAATTTTAATAACGGTAAAAAATAATAGATAACTATTAGCAGATAAGAGAAGTAGCAGATAGCCAAACATCATCAAAATATTCATCAAATATGACTAAAGTAGCCCAAATAAGCAAGCAAATAAAAGGAACCATTATCAAATTGAAGGCTTACAAATATCCAATAGAAATCCACTGGGGAAGCTACACTTAGGTAGTCATGTAGAACTCTCTACTGGGTATACTAAGCCTCCTTGCCTGGTCAACTTTTAATGAGTTTAAATAAAACATGACAATTTACCAACATTAATAGTCTTGTTTGTATGCTATTATAGAAGCATTCTGTTTGTATTAACTTGCTTCGTAATATTTTTAGGACTATAATTAATATGAACACAAAAATGTGCATTGATTTAATTTATTTTGGGCTAAGTATAACAAACATTGTTAAATATAAAGACTTTGTTGTTTCATAGGGTCATTTGATTACTTTGACTATTTTATAGCCAGATATAAGATATTTTACTTACATTTTATTGATATTATGAATTTGATTTGTTTAACATACTTCTCTTCTTTAGATAAAGTCTTATTATATAGCATGGCTGGTCTGGAACCTACTATTATACTTAAGGAAACATTCAAAATCTACTACAAAGGTAACAGAAAATAAATACATCTCTCAACTCTCATATGAGATGGTGATTAACACAAACTTACAATGGATCACCGTACCGAGAAAAAGAAACTGTAGAATAATTGGTCCTAAGTGGAAAATATTGCACCTTTCTCCCCCAAGACTCAGAAAAAGGTTGTTGGAAAAGGGTCAGAAAGAGTGAAAGAGCCAGAGGTAATAGATAACAAAAACTTTTTTTCTGAACTGAACACAACAGGGCAGGTGCACAGATGCACAAAGACCTTTAAACCCCAAGCTGTATCCTGTTTTTTTTTTTTTTTAATATTTTATTTCCCATTTTGGTAAAATATAGGCACCTAATCTTTTATCATTTAAATTTTTATTTTAAGTATTTTAAACTTTTTAAACCAAAATATGACCTTATTCTAATACACTGCTTAGTCTGTCTTTTCATCTACTTATTTTAACAAAAGTTGAATCTAAATTATTTCCATGAAATCATGCAACAAATTCAGACTGCATATATATAATTAAACTACAAAACTTTTGTTTTTCTGTTGCAAATCTCAACAAAAACATCCCCACAGCTTAGATTTTTAGTCTTTGCCCCAGTGTAGTTTCACAGAAATTGAGATTAAGAGAAAGTTTTTATTGAGAGCAAGAGCCTGCCAGATATCAAAGACATTGAACAGTAAATACTCTCCGTAAACAAGAAAGATAATGCAGAAAGAGTGTCAAAACTCTTTACATGTTATTAACTCTGTAATTACAAACTGTGGGAGGCCAGGTTTTGTATAGACTATGGCTTCCTGTCATCATCATTTCCTTTATCACCAATGTTGTTATCATCTCATACATTCCCATGATTTTCTATAATAGTCATTCTTTCAAAACAAAACATAATTTTGAGAAACTTCTGACTACACCAGTTATGTTTTGCTAGGTCTAGAGAATAATCTATGAAAGATGTGATTTCCATGAGAGAAGGAGATGACTGAATGAGAGGAACAACAAGGAGGGAGAAAAAAAGAGAGAGAGATAGAGATCTTTTTTTTTTCCTTCTTCATTTTGTATTTATCAAAAAAAAACCAGTAAAATGAATTTAAAATGCGGAAGAGTTAACAATAACTATACAGAGGATAAGAATCATAACCATGGCTTATCAAGGGTGGAAATGCAAATAAGATTGCTACACATATATTTACTTTGTGTTCAGCTTTCCCTCTGAATTTTTTTTCCATCCCTGTATATCCTTACTCAAGGTCTCTTCCCCCTCCCACCACATCTGGTCATTTTTCTTCTCTGCAACTCCCTATCCCCTCCCTGGGCAGGGAACAGACAGTCCTATGGTCCCACTGACCCAATAATGCTTGGATCAGTCTTCACTCCTGTCCAAATCCAGTTTTGTCCCCCCTCCCACAAGAGTGAGTCAGGTGTTCCTATAGTTGGAGTGGGGTTTGAAGGGTCAGTCCAGGGTGTTTCTGATCCCAAGCTGTTCAGTGGTTGTGGTTTGTAGCTTGGGCATGCTTGACTTTTTTTCTTGTTTGTTTGTTTAGAGTCCACTAATGAGTGAGTACATCCCCTGCTTATCTCTCTGAGATTGTGATACCTCGCTCAGGAGGATATTCTCCAAATCCATCCATTTGCCTGCAAATTTTAGGATATCATTTTTTTTTCTTTTTTTTTTTAACATATAACCACGCCTGACTGGCTTGTTTTATTGAAGGACATGGGGTAACAACAAGTGAAGACAGCTGGGACCCCAGGTTGGGAAGAATATCCTCCCCTCCCCATATGCACCCACTGCCCCAAATAAAAAATAACCAACTATAGGGGAGCAGCCGAGACAGTGACGGGGGTTTGGGAGGGCAGGGCAGGGCAGGACACTCGACAGCAGTGAAGAGACCATGCGTGTTCTGAGAGGGCCTGAGGTGGCGCTGGATGACTCTGTCTTCCTTGTAGGCATGTATAAAGATAAGCCTTTCTTCCCCCCCTCTGCCTAGTGCTGCTCATCACCATCCCAGCTCGCCTTTCCACATTGGCGAAGGGAAGAGGGGAAAAGCAAGTTATCACCGAATTGCGATCAGACCCACATCCATCAGCTTCTGGATCTTCTGTGCTATTACAGGATTCTTTAAGTGTTCGCTCAGAGCCTAGGGGTCCTTTGCATTTGCTCCAAGATAAGTCTCATGGCTGGGTCACTCATAATCTGCTGCACCTCAGGGTCAGCCATAGCCCGCCTCTTCACATCCTCAGGGCTGTCATGTCTGTTGTACTGTGCCATCATACAGCGCTGGTAACCATCTGCTGCCTCCTTACTGCTCGAGTCCAGGTCCAGCTCCTTCTGGTACGCACCCATGGCTTTTGTGTAGTCCTTCATGGCTTCCAGAGCGGCTACTTTCCGGGTGTAACCTTTGATGAAGGTTGGCTCACAGTCCTTAAGCGCAAGCTGAAACTCCAGGAGCTTGGTGTAGCAGGCAGCTCGGTTACTGTACAGTTTGGCATCTTTTGGGTTCTGTTTAATGGCTTCTGTATAGTGCTTCATGGCCTGGGGGTAGTCCCCTTTCTGGAAGCATTCATTGCCCTTGTTCTTTTCTTCCAAAGCCAAGTCAGGGTTGATGTAGGCCAGTCGCTCTTGCTCCTTCAGGATTTTCTCTGCCTGCTGACACTTCTTGAGCACGTCTGGGGTTCGGTGCTCTGCCAGAGACTTATTGTAGAAGTGGATAGCATCCTTGTACCTTTCTTCTTTGAAATAGGAGTTGCCAATCCGGGCATAAGCTTTGGCAATCTGTCTGTAGTCTTCTCGGTTCTCTCTGCCCACTTCAATGGCCTTTTCACACAGCTCTCGGCATTTCTTGTAATCACCTTTCTCAAAGTGCACAGCTGCTTGAATAGTTATGTAAGTCATATTGGTGGGGTCCAGTTCCTTGGCCCTGTCATAATGCTTCAAGGCCATGTCAAAATCTTTCTTCTTGTAGGCGTCATTTCCCATCTCTTTTTCTTTCAGTGCCTGTTTCTTATTCTCTGGAAGATCTTCTTCCATTGGTTCTGGCTTGGCCTCCTTTTTGGGAGGAGGAGGGGGTGGGGGTGTCGCTGCCTCTTCCTCTTCATCCATACTGCCCAGATCAACCCCAAGGAGGACACTAAGAGTAGTCATGATCCGTGGATCTTGTATTTTTGTGCCCAGGTCTGAAGGCTTATTCCGTAGCTGTTCAATGAGTTCCCGGTAGGTAGGGTCACTGAGTAGTGTCCTTGTCCTGGGATCATTCTCCAACTTCTGGTACAGATTAGGTAGGTTGAAAGGATTCATGAATTTCCTCTCTGCCAACCTGGCCTCCAAGTTCTGCAAGCCCTCCTTAAGCTGGAGGTTGTTTGCTTCATGTTTTAAACCTTCTTCATAGGTTCGTTTGGCTTCTTCAAACCGGTTTAGGAACTCAAGAGCTGCTGCTTTTCTTGAATAGCCCTTGCCCCAGTCAGGCTTAAGGTCAACAGTCTTACAGCCATCCTCATAGGCCTTCTGGTAGTCTCCTTTTTTGGCGTAGGCTGCAGAGCGGTTGCTATAGAGCACATGGTTCTGGGGATCTAGTTTAATTGCCTCAGAGAAGCACTGTAAGGCATCATCAATGTTCCCAGCACTCAGGGCCTTATTGCCCTTCTCCTTTAACTTATTCACCTGCTCCATAGCCTGGCCCGGAACCCCGTTGAATTGAATTACTCCGCTCCGCGTTCCCAACCCTATCATTTTTTCTTACTGCTGAGTAGTATTCCATTGTGTAGATGTACCACAGTTTGTTAATCCATTCGTCAGTTGAGGGACATCTAGGTTGTTTCCAGGTTCTTGTTATTACAAATAATGCTGCTATGAACATAGTTGAGCTAATACCTTTGGAGTGTGAATGTGCCTCTTTAGGGTATACACCCAGAAGTGGTATTGCTGGATCCTTGGGGAGATTGATTCTCAATTTCATGAGAAACCTCCATATAGTATTCCAAAGAGGCTGAACAAGCTTACACTTCCACCAACAATGGAGGAGTGTTCCCCTTGCTCCGCATCCTCTCCAGCATAGGCTGTCATGTGTGCCTTTTATCTTAGCCAATCTAACAGGTGTTAGGTGGTATCTCAAAGTTGTTCTGATTTGCATTTCTCTGATGGCTAAAGATGAAGAGCACTTTTTCAGGTGCCTTTCAGCCATTCGTAGTTCCTCTGCTGAGAATTCCCTTCTTAGATCTGAACCCCATTTTTTGATAGGGTTATTCAAGGTTTTGGGATCTAAATTCTTGAGCTCTTTATATACCTTAGAGATCAGTTCTCTGTCACTTGTAGGGTTGGTGAAAATCTTTTCCCATTCTGTAGGTTGGTATTTTGTCCTATTGACAGTGTCCTTGGCTTTGCAGAAGCTTCCCAGCTTCAGGAGATCCCACTTATTGATTGTTGGTCTTAGTGCCTGTGCCACTGGTTATATTTAGGAAGTTGTGGCCTGTGCCAATATGTAGAAGTGTATTTCCCACTTTCTTTTCTATCAAGTTCAAAGTGGTTGGGTTTAAGTTGAGGTTTTGATCCACTTGGATTTGAGTTTTGTGCAGGGTCACAGGCTCAGATCTATTTGCATTTTTCTACACACTTCCTTCCAGTTATGCCAACACCATTTGTTAAATATACTATCTTTTTTCCATTGAATGTTTTGGGACTCTTTGTCAAAAATCAGGTGTTCACAGGTATTTGGGTTAATGTCTGGATCCTCAATTCTATTCCATTGGTCCACAAGTCTGTTTTTATGCCAGTACCAGGCTGTTTTTATTACTGTAGCTCTATAGTATAGCTTGAAGTCAGGGATGGTGATACCTCCTGAGGATCTTTTGTTGAGTAAAATTGTTTTGGCAATCCTGGCTTTCCTGTTATTCCAAATGAAATTGAGTGTTGTTCTTTCAAGGTCCAAAACATATCGTGTTGGGATTTTGATAGGCAGTGCATTGAATCTGTAGATTGCCTTTGATAGAATTGCCATTTTTACTATGTTGATCCTACCAATCCAGGAACATGAGAGAGCTTTCCATTTTCTGATAGCCTCTTCAATTTCTTTCTTCAATGATTTAAAATTTTTGTCAAATAGGTCTGTTACTTCTTTGTTTATAGTTACTCCAAGGTATTTAATACTATTTGCAGCTAATATGAAGGGTAATGTTTCACTTATTTCCTTTTCAGCTCTTCTATCTTTAGCATATAGAAGGGCTACTGATTTCTTTGAGTTTATCTTGTATCCTGCTACATTGCTGAAGGTGTTTATCAGCTGTAGCAGTTCCTTGGAAGAATTTTGTGGGTCACTTATGTATACAATCATATCATCTGCAAATAGAGATAGCTTCATTTCTTCTTTTCCAATTTGTATGCCCTTAATCTCTTTTCGTTCCCTTATTGCTT